>VCCN01000785.1:853342-864491 GCA_006491835.1 Architeuthis dux | reverse complement strand
AGGGAAATAAGGAAACAGAAGATCTAAACAAACAAACAAAGTAAAGAAATGTTAACCTCACCCGCCACACCTGGGACAGCTTTAAAACAGAAAAGAAATCTAAAATTGATATGAGACTGATATCACGTTCACCTTGAAGGTGACTACATTAGCCCTTATCAATATTTGGTAGTCTGCTTTTTCACTTTCCTTTATTTCAGACTCTGTTACGTGCGTTGAATTAACAGGATATTTCAAGTTATGTTTCTTTGTTCACTTACGTCCAAATAACCGTGTATACAGCGGTTCTCTTATGATCATCAAAGTTAAGCAACGTCGCTCCCGGTCAGTACCTAGATAGGTGGCCACATTGGGTAATCTTCGTCTCTAGGCTTATTGCAAGCCGAGGCAAGCGATTATTGTGATGTTGGAATCCCGGACAGGGAGGCTGATACCGTAGCCAGCGTAAGAGTACTGGATAGATAGACCCACCCCTGGTCTTGTGGGCAATACCCTCAAAACAATAACGCTTTTTTAAAGTATCGTTGCAATTACTCGCGGTTTTAGTTATCATTGCAATTATACTCATCTAGTAAGCTTAGCATAGTCCGGCACAATAAGACACGTATGGGGCATCTAGTAAGGATCAGTACTCAATAGTAGTAATAATCGAGATTAAATTGCTAAATACTGTTCTACGACTATGTAGCTTACTCTGGAACAAAGCAAGTGGTAGGGCTCCCAATGAGGATCGAACACACTACGCTAAAGAATAGTTCCACAAGATAACGTATAGACTAGTACGTATTCATGATTCACCTAGTTAAATGCAAGGTAAATCTTAATATCTCGTTCTTTTTTGCCTTCAGTGAAACTGAAACTTTTCCATTATTGCTTTAAAACTTACTGAAACAGCAAATTAGTTTCCTTTCCTCGACACACATGTTTATTCATTAGGGATTTACATAAAATAACTCGAATTCACTTCTTTCTAATACCACTATGAACCATATATGTTGCTCTTTGAAAGTTTGTGCTCTTTTAAAGTGCACGTCAACGTTTTAATAGAGACCACCTAAGATGATTGAGTCTTGATTAACAGAGAAAAAACGATGAATAATGAATGAAAACATTGCCAACGGGTACTAAAGATGGTTTACGCACAGAACAAACGCGATTACCTATCGGGGAAATGTATACAACTGATTTGATTAATTCGACTTAGTGACATCATTACCACTTTACACGGTTTTAATATTGTATAGATATCGATTTCCACCTTGAAAGTGACTGAATTACGACTTTATTTGGTACGGCAGTATTTGGTCGTCCTCTCTTTGAGCTTTCTTTATTTCAGACTCTCCTACGTTCGTTGAATCGACAGCAGATTTGAATATCTGTTACATTGATTTGGTTTTAAGACTCCAGATAAGTTTGTATGTACAAATACTTTAGGGAGCTGAACGCCACTGTCTTCCAGGCCATCTTTTGGAAAAGTGTAAGCCCTGTTCTGACATCTCAGGGGTTTACAACACAAAAAACGATCGGACGGAGATTATGCATGTACATGGCCAATCTGCCGGCGCTTCTGTTCAATAATCCAGAGGTGTGAGAGAATCAATAATGCCTCGTTAATTATCGTTGCAGTTATTCATGGTTTTATTTTTCACTGTCATTATTATACCATTCTTTAATTATGTTATTTACTAAGCCCAGCTTCGTCTGGTACGAGGCCATTAGGCACCCTGTGAGGATCGACCTCGCTACACTAAAGAATTGATCCACAAAGTAACTTATAGGCACAACTCTTAACAGGGTAAGCACCTAATAATGTTTCACCCAATTAACTTCAAGCTAACTCTAAATATCTCCTCTTTTCCCATTTGATTGTAATTGAAGATTTCCCATCATGTCTGTTTTTGTCTTGATTTTATTGCGTTTTTCCTGTGTTTTTTTAATGTAAAATATTCATGCAATTTAAATTTGTTTGTATCCTTATTATAATGGAGCTAATGTAAGTATATGTAACCAAAACTACTTGTCCCAATTTTAATGAGCCGGATAACCTGATCGTAGTACGTGTATTCGTTTAGTTTTTGTAAAACTCACAGATTTGACTGAATTATCTTTAGGACCTTCGCAGTCTCCGATGGTTCTTTGTGATTCGATTTTATTTCACGCGTTTCAAATCTGATTTGCACTCAAACAATTCTCTTTCACTTGTTGTTGGAATAAATGCCAACTATTTCTGCACATTCTTTTTCAGTTGCCTTTTGTTTTTCGTTGTTCCTTAGAGACGCCTATTGGAGCGAATATGTATTGCTGTTCCCTAAAAGCTAAAACGAAACTCATATGGTTATCTCCATCTTTCGTCTTTTAAATTCCTGATTCACAATCAACGTCGATTAAGGTTCCCGATTTATTCATCTCTTTTTTTCTAAAGTTCTATGAAGTCGCAATGAAAAGATTAGGTTAATAAAATGATGTTTCACGTTAACCCAACTCTTTTTCTCAGATGCTTTATCGAATAACTTAAAAAAATGTTTTTTTCTAAATTTCATAATACCTAAACACGGAAACATAATTTGTTTTATTGTCAGGAATTTGTAAAAATAATTCTCGTTTATCTTTCTATCTCTTACGAATTAGATTTTCTTTTTGTTCTCATATTCAATTTGGTTTTCTCTCTCCTTCTACTCTCTCTCTCTCTCTCTCTCTCTCTCTCTCTCTCTCTCTCTCTCTCTCTCTTCAACTTCCATCGTGAACTATTTACTGAGTTATTGTCTCACAAAGCCCTTGGTAATTCCCCAGATTGATTTGATAAAGGAACTTTTTATGGTATTTACAAACATTTGTAACACTTACATCGAGAATTGATTTAATTTACATGGCTTTTTTTATATAGATGAAAAATACTTTGTTCATTTGTTTCTTTCATCTTTTCGTTCTTTCTTTCTTCTGTTTGTATATGTATCGCTCTTAAATTCATGTTGTAACGGTGTTTCAAATGATCGTTCGTTGATTTTCCCACATCGTACCGAAACAGGAATGACCACACATACTTTCTTTAATGGTCGATAAACAAATAGTTTCAACTCAGAAGGAGAGGAGAGATGAGAGGGAGACACACGTTTGTCTTGAGAGAATGTCATATTAGCGATCTATTCCCAGGCGGGGGGGGACTCGAGCTGTGATTAACTGTGGAGGACTCTTCTCTTGTAACACAAATCCCAGAATATAAGACAGAGATTTGCCTTTGTGACCACCCTTGTAAACATAACATATATGTCATCCGCATGGGCCGTATCCTATGACACTTGGTTACTACAATACGACTTTTGTGATTATCATTGTAAATATATCGGTCGGCCACACTCCATAATATATTTTGCAGCATAGCAACATCATATCTTTGCGTATTTATCAAAGAAATATCATAACAGTAATTCAACACGTATTTTGTTTTTAAAATAGAATCTGTTTACACCATCCGATCCGCTGACAACCAACGACCTTTGCACTCAGTCTAGTGTAAACACAACGTTTTTAGATTCTCACATTATAACAAATTTGTTTTCACTTCATTCATGTTCAAATAATTCATTTTGCTTCATTCATTTATGCTTCCTTCCTTCTTTCCTTTCTTCCATCATTCTTTCCCTTCTTCCTTCCTTTTTTCCGTCTCGTATTTAATCTTTTTTTCTTTTTCACTCATTCACATTCACATTTTAGAAAATGATATTTTAGTGTGAAAAGAAGTATACAATTTGTATATACAAGCACACATCATAACAATCATATGTATAGGGCCTTTTTCGGTGGTGTAATAAACATCATGATTCTTCTTAAAATCATTTACATCTGTTGATAGCACTACATATTCAGGTAATTTATTCCAAAGTCCTACCACTCTATTGCTAAAAAAGAATGTTCAGATATTCAATCTACTTCTATTTGCTTCTACCGTATATGGCTGGCTTCTCAGTCCCTTGAACCCACTCCTAGTAAAAGTACATCGGGGTTTACTACGCATAATCTTGAACATTTCTATTGTCTCCATACTTCTTTTACAATTATTTATGTCACATATATTTTTAAATCCTTCTTCTTTTCTTTCCGTTCAAGAGTTCATGTCGAGTGTCAAAGTAGGACAGGCAGTTCATGAAAAATGACGATTATTTTTGTCTTCCATTAATTCATCTTTTCCCACCAAATTTATTTCGTTTTGCTTTTTGTTCAAATTCTAAAACTTTTCTCTCTTCCTCAATTCCTCTTCTTTTGTTTTCAATCCACACAAGTGTTATTAAAAAAGTATTGGTTGCAATCGAAGGATAGTCTTCCTCGACTTATATTTATACAGATAAAACGTTTTATCAAAGAAAACATCTTCATTTATCAAAACCGAAATGATCAATACTTGTATCAGTGTTGATGTTCCAAGTCTGTTTTTTAAGGTGTGAAAGAGTGCAGTCAGTGGCGTCAGAATTGAATCGAATTGATTCGCATAATCAAATAATAACGATAGTTTGCAATCATCGATGTTAGTTTCATGTTAATTCTCTAGGGAAAAACCTGAATACCTTTCACAACCTTGCTGTAAGACTTATGAATCAATAAACTAGTTGTTTTCTTCTCGACACACCTGTTTGACATAAAATAACTCAAATGTACTTTTTTCTAATTTTACAAATTTCTGCAAATGTCCTTTTTTATCTTCCGGAATTTGATAAGAATTGAAGAAAAAGATAAAGACGTTCATGTCAGCACATGTGTGTGTGTTTATTTGGAAATCTCTGGCAATCAGCTTATCTGTACAGGTTAACAGAGACATCTGCGTTTGACATCTTTATAGTACAATTTAAGTTATTTTTCTTTAGATTCCAATAAATGATCTCCAAACTTCTAAATAAGATTTGTCTGTGGCTTGAATTGTTTTATAATCACTTCAATTCCTTGTTTCAATGAAGGTAGTGTTATTGGCAGCTGGGAACTAATTAGGTTTCTCTATGCTACCGAATATGTTGTACCTTTAAAAATAAATATCGCTACTAAATATCTCGTAAAAGAATATACTGCCACTACTGTTTTCACGTCATAGACCGAACTCTGTTCTTTACCTTCATAAACGAGACGTACCCGTTTAGAGATGCACTCCCTGACACCTGAAAATACAGGAACGGGTCTCACACAGAGCGTAAAGCGTGTTAATGTAATTCATGTTCTTTATATAATAACTGGCAAAATTCCCGGCGTTGTTCAGGCTGGAAAATAGCTATTATATAAATGGCATTGCATTGTTGTTAATGAAGGCATATTCGGCATAATGAAACACTATGTCCGAAATGAAATGGCTTTCCACTACGTGTATAGCCTTCTGGTTTCTAAGACATTCTTTAGATTAGGGCATTTTAGGAGAACCGTAATTCACTACCCCTGGCTACAATGCGGTTTGAGAAGAATAGATGTACATCAGCACAAACTTCATGAGATTTATATTATATTCCTTTAAGCCCCTCAAATCGATGTCTGGAGTTGGTGTCACTCGAGGAAAAAATTATTCTGACTAGATATTCTGTCTATCCGAAAATATTAAGACCCACGGAATGAAGGTAACTCCGATAAATATGCTTGTAGGTAATTGAGATTCGATTAACAAACAAACAAACAAACAAACAAAAACAGTTGGTATTTTTGTTAATATCCCGATGTCTGTTCATATCAAATGTTCTTGATATAATATGAATATTAACAAAATCAATCGCAGCTATTGCCTGTTATTCAAATCTTGATTACCTACCAGCATTGTTCTTCAGAGTTACTGTATCATTTAACTTGGCATGTTAGCATATCTTTCTTTGGCTAGACTTCCATCTGGGCTGAGAAAGGAATATTTATCATTCATACTTTATTTTCATAACCACTGGACTTGAAGTCGTGGATTATTGAAATGTTACAATAAAATATCGTCTGCAACTGTTCATCTTTGCGAAACTCAAGAACACATGAATATGTATTCTTGACATAAACTGATTTATTTCTCTTTTGAATCTACTTACGAACCCGTGAAGAAAAAAATGGGAAAATATTAAAGGAAAAGCAGAACAAAAGCAAAGAAATTAATTAAAGATCTTTGCCTCATTAATTGATTAATTATTGAATGCTGCCACGCCCATTAATTATTCAACTTCTTGTCTTGGTGGCCCTACTTTTCTAATTACCCATCGTTCACAGAAGAATCCGTCTTTTCTGAAGGTTCGTTTCCACGTTGACACAGGAAGTAATTGACCGAATTCAGAGTCAATTAGCCAATCCTGGTTTTTCTTTTCTGTCTGGTATTTGAAGGAATTGAATTTCACTATTTAAATTCTACCAACAAGAAAGTGTTTATCATCAGCAAAAAACGTTTGATGACTAATTGCCACATAACAAAGGTAACTAATACTTCTACTTATAACAATATTGTTAATTGTCATTAGGATAATGACTGTGTATTGTTGTTATGGCCGATTTGAGTGATTTTCAATTTGACAGACGAACGAAGAAGTAGTTTTGTGTATTACGGGTCCAGAATTAACATTCTAACAAATACGTTTGTTCTGGGAACCACATGCTCCTAACGTCCATACTCTTCGGACACGGCTTTTGTCTTTCTGTTCCTCTTCCTCTTACAGTGTCATTCTTCTTTATTCGGTGGTGTCAATACAAGTTGCACTTTCTAGCAAGACCAGAAATTCCACACACAACCACTCTCCCATCCTTTTGAGTTTGATAGTACATACAACTGATTGCATTATTTCATTCAATTATTTGCCAGTGGGCACCAAAGTCCATTACAAATTTCATTGAAGCCCGTTTGTCTCTCAATGGCAGAAAGGTTTGGTAATGCCAAATGGTTGATGTTGATTCAGGCGAGATCAACAGCAGATGTCTGGGAGTCAGACGCTAGGAGATAAATTCCTTATTGCAAAGTGGCCTTTTTTATTCTTTTTTAACATTTCTTATTGATTTATTTTGGATAATCACATTCACGAGAAAAGGAACTGTTTTTGTAACAGAAATAATTGATGGAAGATCTCAGTTTGAATCTATTTCCGTCCTAATGTATGCGACGAGGAATTAAATTCACTTGGACCTCATCTTGAATGTTATAGTCAAAACGTTTCAGTCACTGTACCATCTATCGTTCTTCAAGTGCATGACCGCCCGAGTCGATAAAAGCGTTGGTTAAGCGAATCTAAAAACCTGCCTGATATTCGCAAGTTCAATCACTGGGCCATGTAGTGCGAAAAGGTTATATAGTCTATAGACTATATAGTAAAACAGGCAAGCGACATCGCAAGGACGAATTAACAAGGGGGAATTAAATTATACTAGATATCCTCTGGCAGGGACAGCGGAATGAGACCAACATTTGTTGAATAAAGGGTTCGCTTGGAAATTCCGAGAAGGTATAGTATTTTGTAGGATTCTTGAAGATATCGAATATTTGGGTCAGTAATAATATTGTCCAATTTCCTGAGAGTTTATATTTTCTGGAAACCAATATTAATCGACTGATTAAAAAACCTTCGGTGACAAATAACAATAATGTTAACCCTTTATTTACCCACTGTCAAATTATTTGTGGCGTCAAATTCAAAATTCGAAACAAAATTAAGTATTTGAGCCTTTATTTATCGATATTTCCTGCCAATTAACAACGCTGGTTCTTGTTGACCAAACATGGAAATATTAACAAAACTAATGAAACATCCAAGTTTGGTAATCACATATTGATTTCTAACAAGTGTATTGATTTACAATAGGTATACTGTTGGAGGTTATATTGATTTATCAAGTAAAGCAATTATGAAAAGACCTTTTACCAGCGTTGCATGTAGAACGAACGAACATAAATCCACGGCATTTAATAGCCTTTCCAACTATCTTTGTTCTGCATCATTTTACTTAATTCATTGATACTTTTTTAATGATTAGAAAACGTGTTTTTCTCGGTAAGTATTCTATCAATATGTGGCGGACATCGAAATCGGTTATTTTGAATTCGTAGTCTATCTTGCTCGAGGATTGGCAGAATTTGATAGGATTCTTGAAGAGATTTCATCGATCAGTTGGGTTAGGAATTACGGTTTATTTTTCCTGGAATTCAATTAGTTTCGACTTCGGCTGGAATCGTTGGCGTAAGGATAACTGTAAAAAGCAATGCTATGAATAACCTTGAGATACAGATAAACGGTCTACATGGATCCGAGAGCAGATCAATGTAAAGGATATCATAGAAGTGACTAAGCGACAAAGATCGTGGTGGGCAGGACACATAGCAAAAAGGGTGTAAAATAGATGGCGCAAAACAATGGTGTAATAGTACCCAAGGGATATCTAACGCAGTGGGAGAAGAACAGAGAGACGATGGGATAGAAGAGTTTGCCGGTAAGACATACCAGAGATTCGAACAGTCAAGGTCGTGTAAGGAAAGATTTGGGAAAGGCTTTTGTCCAGCAGAGGACCTTGAACGATTGATGCTGCTGCTGCTATTGATGATGATGAAGCTCATCCAACACGACAGCATCGTTTATATTTAAAATACAGCGTATAAAGGTGTAAGTCTGTGTCCTCCATAAATGCACTGTCTACCGTAAAACCATAAATGTTACTTTTATACTAACTCTTTTATTATATTTCACAAGTTAGTCAGACGAATATTTTTACCCTATATATCTGTATCGCTGTGTGTTTGGCCGATGTGTTCTGCGGCCTTCTTCAAATGTAGGAAGTGTATTTCTCGTATATATAGATCAGGGCAGCGGTAATACAAAAGTCAACCTTAAAACCTCTGGCCACAAACTTTGATCAGCTCAACACAAAATTTAATTTTTAAAACACATCCGTAAATAAAACATTGATTTTTCCTATTTCTTTTTTTAGACTGCTTAATGAATTATGAATCCTCGACGTTCAGGTCTAAAATTATTTATGACAAATAGAGATGAAGTATACACTTGAGAAAGGCCGAAAAGGGCATCGGGCGAAACGGAAGATAATGAAGCCGAGTTCCCCGTGCAGAAAACAGGCAAGACGGAAAGACACCCAGGCGGACAAATACACAGAACAGAAAGATCGACAAATGGAAAGAATAGAATAACAGACAGATAAGAAGACAGATATACGAATAGATAATATAGAAATACAGACACATATATTAGTTAGACAGACAGAGAAGACAGAAGGATAGAGAGACAGTCAGACGAGATAGAACAGTTTGACTGATGAATAGGCGATATAGAAAGACTGCCAGACAAACATATTTACAGACAAACAGACAAGATAGAACGATAGACCGACTGAGGCGGAGAGCAAACTAAGATTATAATATATCTTTATACGCAATTGAAAACTTAACATTGCCACTAAAGCTCTCTGCGTTTTTCCCACGTGGATTCTTCATGTTCCACCAATTGGTTATTCCTTGTGAAGCATTTACAAACGTTTTGTGTTTTAAATAGCTTAGTAGCCGATAGAATCGATTGTTTTTCTAATTTCAAACTAAAGTCGCCGGTAGGTAAAAGGTGAACGTCGTCCCGATGTTGGTTTTGGCAGCCGTGCAGAAAAAGAAGAAATATCGATTGGAAACAAGAGAAGAAGCCAGATGTAAAATGTATGAAATGATAGTTTTGAGGAAGCATCGGTGGTGTAACGGCGAGCATGTTTGCCTCCCAAGCAGACGACCCGGGTTCGACTCCCGGCCGACGCAAATTTGATTTTTTCCCTCTTTAACCTCATTTCCTACCTTTAACTATATCCTAACCCAATGCAGGGTCGTTTGGGCACCACATATGATTCCATGACGTGTGTACCAAGATAGCTTGACGAAGCCCATCCATCTTCAGGCTGGTTTGGAATCAGAGTGTTCCTTCTCCTAGACTAGTTGCCAACAATGGCTAGAGAGATGTCATTTATCGCTGGGAGTTTTTATTCAGAGATCTGATATAAATACCTGGGCGTTCTCGAATGTGACCCGATAAAACAGGAAGAAATTAAAGAGAAAATAAAAAGGAATACCTTGGGAGAAGAAGAAATATATTCGAGACTAGTCTAAATAACAGAAAGTTGATAAAAGGAATAAACGCATGTGTAGTATCGGTAGTAAGATATTAATTTCTTGGATGGACAAAGGATGAACTCCAATCAATGGACCGGCGAAGTAGGGAAATTATGACAATGCAAAAAGCTATACACCACAGAGATGACACTGATATATTATGTGAAGAGGAGAGAAGGCGGCCGAGTTCTCATCAACATAGAAGACTGTGACCAAATTGCTAGAACGGGATTAGCAAAGTACGTGCAAGAATGCAGTGGAGATGTTATGAAAGGCGCTCGAGACAGTGCAACACACAACAAAAAGGTATCAAACGAGTAACAAAGGAAGGGGAAATGGAAACAGAAAAAGCTACACGGGGAATTCAACAGACAGATAGAAAATATCGCACGAACGATGATGGACATGACTATGCAAATGGCACTTGAAGACAGAAACATAATCCCTCATGATGGCAGCCCAAAACAAAAGCCTCATGAAAATATATGCCAAGACAAAGATCGACAGAACCCAGGCAAACAGCAAATGCCGCCTATGTGGATAAAGGGGTGGGGCTGTAAACCACATAACGACTGCATGTAGTAAACTAACCTAGAATAAGTACAAGGACAGGCACGACCACCCAATCCAAGCAAGAGGACAAG
Organism: Architeuthis dux; assembly: GCA_006491835.1. Lineage (NCBI taxonomy): Eukaryota > Metazoa > Mollusca > Cephalopoda > Oegopsida > Architeuthidae > Architeuthis > Architeuthis dux. The sequence goes on along the minus strand of VCCN01000785.1, from coordinate 853,769 downwards.
ATCTGGTAGTCGGGGAGAAGGGAAGGAGAACCTGCCAAATCATAGACGTGGCTGTGCCTGCGGATCACAGAGTGAATATGAAAGAGTGTGAGAAGCTGGGAAAATACCAGGAGCTGAGAAAGGTGTGGAACATGAAGGTCAGGGTAGTGCCAATAATAGTAGTCGCACTGGGAACTGTGTCAAAGACATTGAAGTCAAGATTGACGGAGCTGGAGATAAGAGGAAGGGTTGAGACTATGCAGACCACGGTACTGCTGGGGTATGCACGTATACTGAGGAGAGTACTGGATATATGAGACTTACGGCTTCCAGTCGCCATCAACGGCCTAATCTCTAGAATGAATAAGCCATACGTTCATGTAAAGCGGGAGAGGGTTGTTACGGTACAGAACACAGCGCTGCTGTGATATGTGATGACGCATAGAGA
>VCCN01000785.1:838898-853044 GCA_006491835.1 Architeuthis dux | reverse complement strand
AAGAAGAAGAAGAAGAAGAAGAAGAAGAAGAAGAAACAACTTCTTTGATCGCTTGCCAAACTTGTACTTACCGCTTATTCCGGCTGCCTTTTCAGTCAGGCCCTTCACACTAGCTAAAGACGTTAATACATTCGCATCGACCAGATGACCACTGTTCCCAATATTGATGTATTATCATTAAATCAATTGAAACGATGCAGTTATCTCTTATCCGTCTGTCTATCTAAGCTAGGCCTTCAGCCATTTTGACACAGAAACATTTCCTTTCAAATCGTGTTAACAATAATCTTGGGCGTATAGCCAGCTGAAGAATTCAGACTGATGCTCACAATGTGGTCGTCTTTGAAATCATAAAACACCTTTTGAACATCTCATTGATTCATACTAACACCATTTTCATTGCCAACTTATCTGCCTCATTCATTAACAACTCTGAAGTGCTTTCCTGAATTCTTGACCCGGCTTTGTAGATCTTACCAGCAGTGGTGTATTATCAAGTCCCCGGTCCCTAGTCTGAACTGAAGTTTCCCCCTACATTTGCACATGTGACACGCTCTTCGTTGAATAGAATAAAGTGACGTGACTTATATTCTATGCAACGAAGGGCGGGCATTTATCTATCATTATACTATGGATAATACAGTACGAAATCCTAAATGCATTATGCTATGCGTACCTAAGCAACTTAAGAACTGCAACGGTAAGCTGACTTGTGTTCGCTTGTGCTCGCAATGTGGTCGTCTTTGAAATCATAAAACACCCTTTGAGTATCTCATTGATTCATATTAACACCATCTTCGTTGCCAACTTATCTGCTTCTTAACTCGTTAACAACCCGTTTATGTGCTAAAAAGCTTTTACTTGGCTTGACGTCTCGTTCATGACTAATTACTTTTCGAGGTGCGTTTTGGGCCATTTTTATTAATCCATTATTTCTCCATGTGTCAAAGGAAGTAGTGAGACGAGTGGGAAAATGCCTTGGTTTTTCTCGAAACAAATGCACCAATATCCATGGCTGTGGAAACGCATGGGAACGGCGCTCCCCAACCTTTTATGGATAGGGGGCAAACAGAAAGATTCTCTTTTTGAATAATTCAATTATAAGAAATATTAGCTAGTTATGTATAAATGCTCATCCTATAAAGCCTCAAAACGTCTTTGAAATTGGTTAAATTTCAGAAATTATCTCTGGAAATGTATTGGAGTGGGTGGACCTGCATTCCTCAGTGAACGAAACCCCGCTATAACGAAAATTGATATAATAGCAACTTAACAGCATAATCATGAAAAAGAAAAACGTTGCTTGACCATCCCCGGAGTGTGCCGCCTATATTTGAACACTCTTATAGGAAAGTAGGTTTGACCTTCATCCATCAGTCCAATAGTACTATTCTGTTTTATTATTTCATATTTCTATTTGTTACATAAACTAAAAAGAGTGTATTTCTTTCTTTGATTGAATTATATATTTCTTCTCAGCATTATTTTCTGTATATGCCGACCTAATGTATTTAAATAGATGTATATATCTTGGATTAGTTAAAAGAGATCTCATCTGCATAACATTTTAATTTCGTTAATAGAGTCGTATTTTCTACGAAAATCTACACAGATTACACTTTGTATCATTTTTTTATTTTAACACATTATCTAACTTACATAATTTAGTTGCATATTATATACATTTACATTCCGTGTAAACACTTAATAATTTAAAAATTAAAGTATTAAAAACCGTCGGATATACAATGTTGTTTTTTTAAATAACCACTATCAACCGTAATGTATGAATTTGAATTTCAAAATTAAGAACGCTGGTGTAGGAAACTAACAGTAATAATCAGGGTATATATAAGATCAAATATACACTTTTAAGATTTTTCTCACCTGAGGATTCACTAATAAGTGTGACACAAATTTGTCGTGAGGACTCTATAAACTTATTATATTATACACGCTCTATTTTAACAAATATTGAGCACCATTATTAAAAATACTACATCATAATACTATTGTATTATTATGATCATGATGAGAATATAACTTACTGTCCATGAGTGAAAGGAAACTCTCCCATATGAATACTCAGTTGGCAGTGAGACGCTATTGAGTGAGCTTGTCTATTATGTGAGCGCCGCAGTCACAATGACCGATGTGCTGTATTAACTAATAAAACATTTAATCAAGTAAACAGCCTAAGAGCAGGTATCTAGTCTCACACATACGAATATCTTCTGAAATCACTTCATTACTTGCTAAAATGTACGATGACTGAAGAGAATAAATAATAACAAATATGAGGATATTAGTCAGCCAGAAAGATAAACTGCCCCTTTCGTATCTGATTTTTAAAACTTGAAGCGTTTGATATTTATATCTGATTAGTACAACACCAAGTATCAAGGAGTTTATAATAGGAGAAATAATAACGAATATCACCGATCCAGCATTAGGGATCGAAACTAAATAGAGGTTAACTGAGTTCGGTATTTCTGAGATGAGGTGTTAGTATTACTGATACTATTGTTCGGACTGAACAAAACATGACACATGCAGAAGGCCGGAGGGTACATCGGCCGAAACGTTGTGGAAATGACAACCAAGATGAGGATCTCAGTCCGAACAATAGTATCAGTAAATAGAGGTTATTTTCTTTGGCTTGGTCTCTAATTTGTTAGGTGTGAAGATTACTTTGTTGACTTTTCTCATAAGTAGAACACGCACCAGAAAAGGCAAGGACTTGTATCCCAGTCAGAATTCAGAGCTTCCCTTTTACCAAGTGAACATAAGGGAAAGAGGTGCGGGTGGCAAAACGGTTATCAGCACATAAAATCGAATCAGCGGACCGAGTTCAAACTCCTGATGTGACCATCTGCGTTCACTTAGTAGTAACACCCTCACCCCAAGGAATCGGTAAATAGCAGACCCGACTGGGCTCCTCATCGTCGGTTGGGAAAACTAGTCCAAGAGATGGACAACTCTGAATTCAAACCTAGATAGTCCAACGCCTGGTCCAGGGCCGTGAAATGCTTGCAAAGGACAGGGTAATGAACGTGCTCCCGGAATGTACAGTTACCAGGGCTCTGGTGAAGCTTCGACGGGCCTAGCAAGCCGGAAGTGGATTATAATAAAAATGCTCAAATGAAATAACCCCGCGACGCTCTCGGTCTTACAAACGGGTGGATGATAAAAAAATAAATGAGAAACATAATCTGTGTTCGAACTGTAAAACTGTTTGTTCTGAGCAGCAAGCTACACTAATGTGGGTACTGAGTTGTCATCACTTGTTTTCTTTGTGTCAAGTTTGAAAGAATTGGCTGGAAGGATTATTGCTTGGAACCCGGAATGTATTCTATTCTGGTGGCAAAGGCATCTTCCCACGTAAGTAATTGCATCACTTGAAGATACAAACGTTGAATAATATTTATGCTAAACAAAGATGCGGCATTTCTTTAGGTGTCAAAGAAGAGAACATGTATTTCTTTTTTTCCACATTCACCTATCGTGCACATCTACTGTAACGAAGCAAGTCGAATCAGGTTTCATCCTAACAAATCTCGGGTGCAAATACCTGATAATAGTGAATACAAGGAAATGGAAATCACCCAGCGGATCATGGCTATCAGCAGTCATGTTTTATTTAAGATGCGAAAAGAACACGTCCATCTGTCTTTACCAAGTGTTTAGGCCATACACAACCCGGGATGTATTCTATTCTGGTGGCAAAGTCACCTTCCAACGTAAGTGATTACGTCACTCCGATAAGAAACGTTGAATAATATATCCACTAATCAAAGATGGGGAATTTATTTAGGTGTCCGCGAAGAACAAATGATTGTTTTCTTCTTTTTATCAAACTCACTTGTTGTTCAAATTTACTGCGGCGAAGCAAGTCGGTACAAATGTCATTTTGACATTTTTGGGGGGAAGATGATGTATTACCTGGAAGTAGAAACTGTGCAATATATGCAGAAGACAATAAATCATATTATATGTAGTCCTTTTACTGGTTGATTTTCTTACAGCTGTACTTGGTGAATAAACTAAAATATTACAATAATGTAACAACAATTCCTCTTAAAATCAAATAACACGTTTTGTATTAATGGTTTATTAACCATATCTGTGGTTGCAATACGGACTTTAGGAATGGATGATTTTATATCCGACAGCATATGATAATTATAAAGATGTCGGGAACCCATATCAGTTCTGCATCGGTGTTAGCGATTGATAAACGGGTTGCCTAGTTCGTATAAATAAATAAAGAAACGAGCGCTCTGCGGGGATCGAACCCGCGTTCACCCGGGTAGCAACCTATAAGCGGTACTGTTCTTAACCACTGAGCTAACAGCGCCCTCATGGAAAGGCAGCGGCTCGAACCATACACACCACGCTGTTAGCTCAGTGGTTAAGAGCTGGACCGCGTATAGGTTGCTTCCAGGGTGAATGCTGGGCTGATATGGGTTCCCAACACATAAATGTCTATAAGTATCATATTCTGTTGGATATAAAATTATCCATTCCATGATTCCATCATCATCATCATCATCACCATCATCATCATCATCCGTTATAGGTCCACTGCTGGACAAAGCCTTTCCCATGACAACCTAGAGTGTGCTAACATTTGCCACGTCTTACTGGCAATCGTTTCTATCTCATCCCTCCATTTTGTATCTGGTCTTTTCGTACTGCGTTTACTGTCATATGTGCACCAGTCGGTTAGATTTTTCCCCCATCTATTGTCACACTTCTTACTAGGTGACCAGCCCATCTCCACTTTTACTGCTCAATTATTTGTATAATATCATTCACTCTGATCCATGTTGATCGTTTCTATATCTTATAGTTATTCAGCTCGTTTTGTTAATTTCCATGGTTTGCACCCGTAAGTCATGGCTGGTATTATGCAATCGTTGTATTATTTACGCTTTAGGCACATTTGCAAAATGTCTCTATTCATACCGAAGGTTTTCAAACCTATCGTTATGCGTCGTTTTATTTCGCAGTCATGGCATTTCTTCTGAAGCCTTCCTGATCGCGTGGTTGGTTTTCATCTGGGAAAGTTACTAGCATGTCACCTCTCTCATTTCTCTGGCCTATTCCATATTTTCCTACACTAGATCCTCCAACTTTCCCTTGACCTACCTTAGCATTAAAGTCCCCCATGTGTATTGTGTAGATCGTCTTCCCTCTGTCCATTATCTTACTCATGTCGTCATTAAACTCTTCAATCTCTTGGTGAGAGCTTTTCGGGGTAAGCGCGTAGACCTGGAATACCTTACTGTGTTTCTTTTGCTTAATCTAATAGTTATCCAAGCTATTTTGCCTGATATACTGTCAAAACCTATAACGCTGACTGCAATGTTATTATTGACTAAGAATCCTACTCCACTGAATGTTGTTACCCCTTTATAATAGAATAGATGGTCAATTACCTTAAAGTTTAGAAGTTTTTCTCCTTTTCTGTGGGTTCCACTTATACATACGATGTGCCAGTCGATGTTGTCCAATTCCATTTGCAGATGGTCTAGGCTATGGTCATCAGCTAAGCCACGAACATTGTAAGTGTAGATCTTCATGTTGTTTAATGTGTTTAATGTCCAAGACTTTGTTTTGCTCGGACAGTGTATGCTTGCATTCGAGGGCACATTGCCGACAGGCACACGAAACAATGTGGTTGGACCTTTGATAAGCGATGATACAACAGGAACGCTACGATATTTGTATGTTGTGCTGTCATATTGGATTTGGGAAGGTGGTGGCTAATTTAGCTCACTCGTTGCAATTATTTATGGTGAGCATTCAGGTTGGTGCCACCGTATTCGGTATATTTGGTTGGTCCCTATATATCTACAGAGGGATCTATGGTCTTAGACAGTACCCCATATATCTATGGAGCGTTCCCCAATCCGCCACCTGGAGGTTGCTGGGTAGCAGAGAGATACTGCCCCCACCAAATTCTTTTTTTTAAGTGGCTTGAAAAGGACATCCTTTTGAGGGTCCTTTTCCTATTAGTTGGGGGTTTAACTACAATTAGCTTGTTGGATGTTATTAGTTTGTTCATTTCGCTCCATTATTTCTTTAGTTCTCGATTTAGAAAGAGTCCACAGATACCATTTCTCTCTCGTCGTGATGGTACGAACACTAGAATGTAACTGTCTTCGCTTGTTCATCAAATGTTGTTTCAGATGAGGGAATGAGTTGGTATTACTTACTATCATCCTAGCTACGTATGTGGGATGGGGAAACTAGTTTGAGGCTTTCCATTTATCTTTTCGCAACTACAGAGGGCTGACAATTCTTTTTATTTTAAATAATGGAACATGGAATTTGCCATTTCTAAAACAATACAATTCGTGTTTTAAAATTATTACTAGAGAAGACTGCACATTTGACACTTACTAGAATCCAGATACCATATGACACCTTGTTATTCGGTTCGGTGTGTTTGTCCTAGATTTTTGCTCTTTCATTATCTTATTAAATTATTTTATCATCCACTTTCATTTTTTCTGGCGATTGTAATTGCTGTATCATGTCCTAATTAAGAGTTATGGGTGTCATGTAATTTGTGATTTTTTAATTATAATTTGTGAATTTAGTTTGTGTTCTTTCATTCTTAGAGTTGATGCTGTCATCTTTTGGTGTTTGAGTTTTGGAATTATTGCAGCATTTTTGAAATTTCTCGATGTGGTGTGATTTATGATTTCTTAAATGTAATTAGTGGTTAGTCAGTTTTTTGTACTTATTTCAGTTATTTTACTCTCTCGTTTGTATTTTTGTTGTTTTTTCAGTAATTGTCAATGTGGTGTAATTTTCTAATTTTTGAAGATTTTCATTGTAATGTAATGTGTGTTTTCTTTTTTTAATTTGTGGAATTATAATTGTTTTTGTAACTTTTAGCATATATCTATTTTGGGGCCTGCAGTTTGAAATTATTTCAGTTCTCTTATTTAAAAAGGTATACTGAACGAAGAACAATTAAATCACTTTTGCTCCATCTAGTGTCATCTCTTCTTGCTAGATGACCAGCCCATCTGCATTTGTGTTGCTTAATTATTTGTATAATATCTTTCACTATAGTCTTCCCTCTGATCCATGTTGATCTTTTTCTATCTCTTACAGATATCCCGAGCATTGCTCTGTCCATGGATGTATGTGCGATTATAAGCACATGATAACGTATGCCAGGATCCAATGTATATAAATATTGTCCAAGCGATATATTTGTACATTCAGTCATTGTCAAGATCGAAAAAAACTGCAGTGTTACTGTTTTGCACAGTTCAAATAGTGTCCAAATTAAATTGGGCGTGAGGCATTGGTTGGTTGAGGTGACCTCACAGGGCGGGTGGTGGGCGTATAATGTATAAAACCCATATATCACTCCAAATAAACACACATTCCCAGGACACACACACATACACATACATACACACACACCAGAGGTCAACCGATGTCCACTGCTATCCACTTTTCCCCAAACACCGCTGATAAAAGCTTGCTTGACTTTCTCATCACTTGTAACCGTGCTCGCTAACAGCAGGCACCAAACTCCAAACACACACACGCGCATACACGACAAGAGACCCCAACTCCAACCCTTTTCCCCCTACTTCCCGATAAAGCCTACCCGATTAGAATTCAAAACAGAACCTCGGACGCAGTAGTACTCACCGTTCTATCCAGACACCTTTGACAACGGCTAGATTTCTTTGGCTGAAACAGGTTAGGTAATAAATATATATATGTGAAATCGAATAATGGATAATGTTATATCCGACAGAATATGATGATTATAAATACATTTATTTAGTTTGGCACCTATATTTGCTCGGTGCCGGTGTATAAATGTAAATAAAGAAACCCGCGTCCACATTGGAAGCAACCATATATGCAGGCTCTACTCTTCCCACTGAACTAACGAAGCTTTCATGGGAGGCAGGAGTTTTTGCCGGTTCCTCTACTTACACGTTCGTATTTAGGCACAAAGACAGTATGAAATCAAATAATGGATAATTTTACATTTCACACCGGCGCCGATCAAATATAGGTTCCCAACTAAATAAATGTATTTATAATTATTATATTCTGTCGGATAGTTCTGTCTACCCCAAAGACCTTGAGTTGAAATGTGAACATAGTGGAGCGCATGCTACATTCCTTGATTCGGATATTAAAATCGAAGATGGTATATTTGTATGAATTATTTGACAAATATGATGCGTTCCCATTTCATATTGTCCGCATGCCTCATAGGGAAAGTGGTATTACACCATATATATTTGACAGGGCTATACAATCAGAGTATCTAAGAATAGCGCGAGCAACTCTCAGATTAAACGCTTTCTTGTCTCGAGTTGCTTCATTAGTGATAAGAATAGTTAACCAAGGAGGTGAACATCACAAGATATTTAATCATTTTAATAGGGCAATGACCAGGCATTCTGAGCGTTTTAAAATTCATCAAGTTAACTTTAATGTAATAGCAAATAATATTCAGGAGTGTCTTAATGAGAGTGTAGTACAATAGCACTATTAAATTAATATATCAAAGCAAATATGTGATAGTTTAAATTTAGGCGTCACCTACTAGTATTAGTATATAGGCAGAGCATTAGAGATAGATTTGGTTGTTTGGAGTGTGAAAGAACACTAAAATGGCTAAAACCAGGTACGGGGGAACACAAATGACTCAGCTTGATTTGTTTGACTGTTAGCTTGGGCGTAATGGGAGATTGACCACAGAATGCTAAGGTAACACATGTCTAGAGAATATTGGTGGTAGAGTCCATTAAATAGCAAATGCTAATTGCCCCATATAAGAATATAATTTGGTTTCGTCTAAACACGAATTGATTCTGTTGAGGGCTCGCATTTACAAAAATATACACGACTTGGATGAGACAAAATAAGGTTTGTAATCTGTTTTAGAAATGGATTTTGTATCTAATTATTTGGTTGAATATGTCGTTTGACTATTAACTCGAAGAATATAGATTTGTTTTTACTGGTATTTGGACCGATGACGTCAGCGTAGGTTTGCATCGGTCCAAGGATAAAAACGAGGAAAGGATTTTATTAGTCGCACGGGTACCATCCATTGTATTGCCAACTGATCCACCGTTTACTAGCTAGGTCATTTGATACGTTTTGCATCTGTAACGAAAGGCACTCTGTGTTCGCGCGTTTGGCGTACGTAATCAAAAGCCCATATCGTATTACCGGGGCTAGGAATGTGTGTCAAATTGCGCACGTGACCAACATGACATATCGCATTACCCAGATTTGAAAATAACGGGGAGTTGAGATCCGAATCGGACGAGTGGCGGTCGGAGGAGAGGACTTGGCTCCCCTGCCCGTTAGGGGTGAGGGAGGAGATAGCAGGTTAGGTTGGTTGAGATCTGAAGCCGCTAGCGACAGGTCGCACAAAGAATCCACCGCCTGTTACGGGTAAGGGTGGAGAGGACCGGTTAGAAGTAATTAGCAGTTTGGGAAGTGGACGGGTGAAGGAAGGAGGAAGAACACTTGATTTTCTTAATAGTAATTCAGAAAAGTGATCCACTCGTTTAGAATACTTAATGAAACATAATTCAATGCCTCAAAGTAAACCGCAAACCCTCCACAGAAAAGAATGTATATCGACCGAAATAAAACCACAGATTTCCAATTGAAGTTCCTGAATTTCTCACGATGGGTGAGTCTTTTCTCCGAAATTAATTTCCCTCCACAGAAATTCCATCTCCCGTCAACCCGCAGCCCCGGAAGAAACCATATCTCTCTCATCATCCCTCTCGTATCGGCGTTGTCTAACCACATCCACCATTCTGTCAGATTCCCTCACATCCATACAACAAATATATATATATATGTGTGTGTGTGTGTGTGTGTGTGTGTGTGTGTGTGTGACCACCAGGAAACAAATCCACAATCTATAGACTGTGGACTAAAGTACACATATACTTAAATTATCCTCATCGTATTAATATGTTACACCGATATTCTAGGTTTTATATTATCATTTCTAAATAACGTTTTTGTTAGAATAATCTACAATATTTCTTTGTATTAATGATACAAAGAGTATTACGCTAGAATTAACATGTTACATGTGCTATCGTTTATATTCTCACATGTCGCCTTGTCAAAATTCCTTCTCTCCCCCTAGAAGGACTGTACTGTGCTAATGACAAACATACATAATATCCTCCAGCAGGTTTAGAATCAGCATTTTTAAAGTATGTCAAGTGTAAAATGAATTCTACTCAGAAATTCCTTGCATTGTTTTTAGAAGCGCCAATTTACATGTTTGGACCTGACTATCATGATTTACCGAGAGTTGCATCAATTCGGAATCTTGCAAACGTTTATTGTGGAAATTATGCGCATCCATATTCTCTGCCGATAGATAAGAATGTGGATAGACATTTGAATGTTGTGAGGGAAAATCTTTTATTGAGATGATATTGGAAATTGTAATGAAAAATACATTTCTTATTTTTAGGATTTCTATTTAAATATTAAAATAGGAAGAGACAGGGAGAGAAAGGGAGAGTGTAAGACAAATACAGAAGGGAGAGTAAAAACACAGAGTAAACGGAGAAAACAGAGAGAAGGAGAACGAGAGATAGAAGAGAGAGATGTACGAAGGGGACAGCGATAGGAAGAGATAGATAACATAAAACAAAAGTGATTTTAACATTTTAAAACAAATGTTAAAATCACTTTTGTTTAGAATTAGGCAAAAATATTCCATGATATTAAACGACAACAAATCAAATTCCAAATACATTTTTTGAATCGATTTCAGTTTCCTAAAAAGAAATTAAAATGCAGTTTTCATTATTAATGACTCTTTTTTCAATTCCGAAAAGCTTTTCTATGGGAAATAAATAAACACATAAATAACACTATAAATAAAATAACACTATAAATAAAATAACATCGAAATAAAGTGAAAATAAAGGGGGGAAAGAAAAAGGTTTTCGAATTGATTTATGAATCAATTTCCGAATGTCGCGAAAAGAAACAAAATGAGAGATGGGTTTATTATAAAAAGATTCTTCAAATCCTTGAAATAATCTTTCCCAAAATATTTTGCTCTTATTTATTGAAGAGAATTTGAATGAAAACTTATATTCTTTTATCATCCCGGATAAATATGTCAATATACACCGATGAGCTAAAATATTATGACCATCTGCCTCAATGTGCCCACAAAACAGCTTTTCCCCTGGGATCTGGTGCCATGATGTTAACATCAGGTCCTTTTTCTGCGGCAGGTTACGTAGTGGAGGTTCTGCAGAGCGGACTTGTTTGTCCAAAACATCCTATAAATGCTCAATGGGATTGTAATCTGGGGAGTTTGGTGGACCGGGCGACACAATATACTTGTGCAGTGTTGCAGTGTTGCATTGTTCTGCTGAAAGATGGAACGGCCATCGTAGAAGATGTGGTCTTCAATGATGTTGATGTTGGTGTTATCCGAGACAGAACCGTCCAAATGAATGATAGGACCAAGTGTTTTCCAACGTAATGATTGCCCAAAGCATCACACTTCCTCCGCTCGCCTCTGTTTTTCTCACAGTGCATCCTGGTGCCATTGCCTCCCTACGATAACAAAATGCATAAACCCTGCCGTTCACTTATTCAGGATAAAGCGAGAATCATTGGACAAAGCGAACTTCTTCCATTAATATAAGATCCAGTTCCGCCGCCAACGGCTATGACTGTTTGGTGATCATGGCTTTTCCGTCTGGCCTTACATATAGGCAGCCCCATACCCAACATGGATCGGTGTACTGTGTTGTGATGCATTCCATCCTTTGCCTTCATTAAATCTATCAGCAGGTTGTGCCCAATGTAGCCCTTCTATCGACTCCTACTCAGCGGGGGAAAGAATCTGTTCATTTCTCACACTGAACATCTTGTCCGCCCAATATTTTGTGGGCGGTTGGTAATGTTTGCTTCCTCGGGCCACTAAACGTGAACAGCCACAATCTGAGCCGTTTCATAAATGCAATCGGTTCATTCTCCGTTCCTTATCAGCTGACATATTACGTGCAAGATGAAAATTAAGCTATTAAGAAATATTCAAAAAGAAATCGCTTTTCAGACGGGCGAGCCACCGAGTTGCTTTAACAATCCGGCCACCCACATCGCGTAGCCGAGTTGTTAAAGGGACCGGCGAGTCGAATTCAACCTCCTCCTGCCAATACGTCATGAGTCAGCGTGGCAGGGTAAGTTTCATCAAGTTATTTCATTTATATTGTTATAGTGAAAGGAGGCGTATGTTCCCTCGACAGGCCTGGCAATCAGGAAGTGGATTGTGGTAGATTGCTCATGTAAAATAAAGGAGAGCGGAAGAGGACGGACGAAAGAATTGCGACTGTCGTTTCTACTTCTGCACAACACCTCGAAACAAATAAAACAAATCTATTTGCATACATGGAATAAAACACTAAACTCCCATTGCCAAGTCAGTTTACAGACTTGAATCGTATTGGAAATGCCTGGGCCATTCTGCCATGCTTAATAATGGAAATGTCCAGAAACGTTCTACAAATATTTGCTTTCTGCTTTCAATACAGCCTGGTCATCTATCCCAGAAGTTAAGATAGCATATCTGATAGATTCGATATCTGAAGAGGATACCTCTTCAGATATCGAATTGCCAGAGCACCAAATTTCATTTTGTATAATACACCTTTCTTGAAATTTTTATATTGTTGAATGGAAGGTCTTTTAAAAAATAGAGGCGTTAGATATTAAATAATCAGTGAAATAAAATTGGTGACGCAGAAATCGATGAACACTTGAAGATAATTCTAAATTCCGAATTCCCGCAAAACTTTATATGTAAATCAATATCATTACTAAGTGAAATTGGTTCATTAATACATTTCTAGAATAACTAGAATGTCAGTTCTTCCTGATAGAATGTGTCAAAGAAATATTCTACCGGCTAAGATAAGGTGATCTGTCGTGAAATGCAGTGAAACACAATGTGTTCATTGCCATATTTAACAAAAAGTGACGTGGATTAAATAAGGAAAACAGCGGTCGGCGATGTATATAAAGATTAGAAACTCCGCTTAAACGTTAATGCCTTCATAGAACAAGATGCTATAGGTGTTCCTACATGAAATAGAAATCTACTTAGTAATGATAGACGACATGATAAGCTAAATTCCTTCTTCTCGTCGATGTGTGGGAGAGACGTCTCGTTGTAGGTGTTGTATATTTTCTGGAGCGAACATTCTGCGGAATGAAATAAACCCGGAGAAAAGGCTCCCCCACGTGGCGGGAGAGGAAGACGACACATTTTATAATTTTCAGTTGATAATCCGCGGTTCGCTTTATTCCCGTCGATAGTTACGATTCCGGGTCGGTTCGCGGATAACTTTGAGGCATCGAATTATGCTTCAGTTAAAATTCTAAACGTGTGGTCACTTTGCTGAATCACTACCAGTGATGGTAGTAATTCAAATATCAAGGCTTCATCCTCCTCTCTCCTCCCTCACCCCTAACGGACAGGGGAACCAAACCCTCTCTCGTCCCATCCGCCGCTCCTGGGATTCAGATCTAACTGATTCTAAACTGACCGCGATTTGAAAATCACGGCAACCCGTAACATCACCCTGGTTGGTTGAACGCATTTTCTTTTGTTCCGACCTCGGCGGCCGCTTGACCCACTTTCATAGCCCCGGTAATATGATATGGCCTGTTGGTCACATACGCCCCAAAACGCGCGAACACACACAGTGTATGTCATTACACTTGCATGTACATATAGATCTACAAACACACATGTAAATCATTTATTGCACAAACACACATGCACATACAAGCTTTCTGAAGAACATATGAGAGAAACAATATAAACTTTTCGTTCAATTTGTTCAGCCAAAATATGAAATTGCTTTCTTTCCTCAAAGGTTTTGTTTGGCAACTAATTTTCCACAACTGCTGATTTTGCTCCAAGATTTCTCTGAATCTTTGACGGACATGAGTGACCCTATTGCACACTGGGCTCATTACTATGCAGTGCAACGCCATAGAGACTTTGATTTTGAAAGGAGGAGATAATTGGACTTGTCAGAAACAGGTGAACTTGTTCAACCAATGCATATTAGTTTTT
>VCCN01000785.1:770622-784091 GCA_006491835.1 Architeuthis dux | reverse complement strand
CTTACATTTTGAAATATACATTTTCTGAAATTTGTCAAAGATTATTTGTCTGCATATTGGAGGAAATACAGACTGAACTTCAGTCACAAAACAGCACAATCAATCAGAGAAAAGACAGGTGTCAGAGATATCCAATAGACCATTAGCAAATTTGAATGGCAACAGGTCTGGTTAGTCACATAATAAAACCATCATTCTACATTCAGGTGCATCTCAAAAGATTAGAATATCGTGGAAAACTTCAATTTTTTCCGTAATTTAATTCAAATTCGTAATTTAATTCATTACACATAAAGTGAGATATTTCAAGCCTTTTTTGTTTTAATGTGGATGATTACAGCTCATGAAAATCAATAACCTACTATCTCAAAATATTAGAATATTTCATAAGATCAATAAAAATAAGGGATTTATAATACAGAAATGTTGAACTTCTGGAAAGTATGTTCATTGATGCACTCAATACTTGGTCGAGCTCCTTTTGCATGAGCCACTGCATCAACGTGGCGTGGCATGGAGGCGATCCACCTGTGACACTGCTGAGGTGTTATAGAAGTCTAAGTTGCTTTTCGTCTGTATTGTTAGGTCTGGTGTCTCTCATCCTCCTCTTGACAATACCCCATAGATTATCTCTGGTGTTCAGGTCAGGCGGGTTGGATGACCAATCAAGCACAGTAATACCATTGTCAGCAAACCAGTTACTAGTAGTTTTGGCACTGTGGGAAGGTGCCAAGTTCTGCTGGAAAAGGAAGCAGCATCTTCATAAAGCTTGCCAGCGGACGGAAGCATGAAGTGCTCTAGAATCTCCTGGTAGACGGCTGCGTTGGCTTTGGACTTGATAAAACACAGTGGACCAACATCAGCAGATGACATGGCACCCCAAAACATCACTGACTGTGGACACTTCACACTGGACTTTAAGCAAAAGTGCCTCTCCATTCTTCCTCCAGGCTATGGGACCTTGATTTCCAAATGAAATGCAGAATTTACTTTCATCTGAAAAGCGGACTTCGTACCACTGAGCTACGGTCTAGGAATGCGACACATGTAGCTCATTTCCTGGACACGTCTGTGGCGACTCTTGATGCACTGACTCCAGCCTCTGTCCACCCCTTTTGAAGTTCCCCAAGTTCTTGAATCGGCTTTGTTTGACGATCCTATCAAGACTGCGGTCATCCTTCTTGTTTGTACACTTTTCCCATCACACTTTTCCCTTCCAGTCAACTTTCCATGAATATGTTTTGATACAGCACTCTGCGAACAGCCAGACATTTCAGCAACGACATTCTCTGACTTGTGTCAATGAGTGTCTTCTGGGCAACTGTCAGGTCAGCAGTCTTCCCCATGATTGTGGCTGTGTGTACTGAACCAGACCGAGAGATTCATGGTATGTATACTACATAAATAATGATTGAAACATTTTAGTGTACATGTAATGAGTTTGGAGTATATACAATTTTCACTTTCTGAAATAACTGATAAATAATATTGAACTCTTCCACGATATTCTAATTTTTTAGATGCAACTGTACGTGTGAATATTATTTGAAAGTTGATAAATGAGTTTCCAAAAAGGTGTGGCTACATGTAAATATTTAATAAGATCACAATTAGATCCTTGAAAGATTTACGTCAGGTTAATTATTTTTTCAATCGACGGCCGTCTTCAAAGTAAATATTAAAAAATGGATTGTATGTGTTTTAATCGTAGTCGTACTTAAATGTCGGCAAATAAAAATTGTTTAAATCTTTAGCAAAAAACGATTTTGAGAATTTCAAAGTTTTAAATTTCGATAATTTAGACAAACCAATGTGTTATGGAAGAAATTAGTTTGCGTGTCAACATATATCCTATAAAAGCCTGCAATTTCCAAAGTCGGCCAGAGTCGATTTTCTTTCTCATTTATCCGCCACAAACGATTTAGAAACAATTGACTAATTGGAGCTTTGGGTGAACATTTCTATGCAAGTGTGAAGAAACATCAGAATTGTATTAAATACACAAATTCAAAAAATAACGAACACAGAATGAGATCCCTTGTGTAACTGAAAAGAGAATACACATGATTGAATGATTAAAAAATAGATGAATGCAGTTGTCACAATGAAAAAAACAATTCTACTCTGAATTGACCCTGGGTAAACATTCTTATCTCTTCTATGCGTTACAAAAGATTTAGGAAGAATTACATTGACTAAATCCAATTTCCTGATGTGGAAGCGATCAGAGGGTTTGTGTTTTTTTATGTAAAGCAAGAATACTTTCAAGCCAACCTGGTCAGTTAATACCAAAAGTGAATGATTTATGACCAGATTGGGGAATATTACTTGAGCTCTGCTGAACTTACCAGCTGGTGACGAGAATCAAGCAGCAGAAAAGCGAGAAATGATTCTTCGATTATTTTGTCTGGATAAAAACTTTCATAGAAGAAATCAAATCAATCATTGGTGAAAATTAAACGGAAGAATATTCGGAGAAACAAGATTATTTCTTTATTATTGCTTTTAGTAGATGAAGTATTGTGAATTAATATTATAGTTTTACTACTACATTCTGTGATTAAAAACAATTCAAAATTAGGATGAAGGAAATAATTAATCAAATTATTAATAAAGATCATTTCAATTGGAAGTTTTACTTCCTTTGATTAATAATTTGTGCAGTTAAAGAAGAAAATGATTTCGCCTTTTCTAAAGCCTATCCTCCGGGAGAAGACATGTGTCCCTGTTAATTAAAACTCTTGTTCGTTTAAAGACTAAAATCGCAATACTAACATCATCATTTCTAGAAGAATAACAACGTTTCCGTTAGCTTCAGATTCATCATTCAATTTCTACTCACATCACTTCGAGTCCTCTAGCAATTATAGTGGTAAACAATAAACTTGACACACTGTCTTAATTGTATTAACAACCTTTGACAAATACTTCATATATTGGTAAGTCGAGTCCATTTTTGCATCTATTTCTGTCTCTCTATTTCTCTCTTAAAAAAACTACTGGTTGTATAATTAATCTTCCCTTAAGAATTATCTGCTGGTTATTATTGCCGTAGGTTTAGACACAGGGATTTTCTCAGAGCTCCAATGTTTTTGTAACATTTCCTGTGTCTAGACCCCATTAACTAAATCGACCCAAGTCAGCTTCATATACTTACTAAAGCAGTTGTTGTTTATGATCTGAAATACAATTTCAATACACTTTCTGATATTTCCTGCGCTTATATTTACTGGCAACGTTTACACTTCACCCGTCTGAGGTAGCATCGCTTTGAGATCGCATACCATTATGGTTTGATAGCAGACAAATTCACTCAAAATGTCTAAATTGCCAACAATCCAGTTTAATATAAATTAACAACATCACAATATAACTTCTTTATACAAACTTTGCATCGTAATAACATCCAATGATGCGTTAAGTGCAATAGTACATATCATTGCACGTGCAGTCATCAATGGCCATACCATGCAATCTCTCCGAAGAGATAATTTTGCTAAACCCCTATTTATGATGGAAATAGTTTCATAAGCCTCTAGACACCAATTTGCTGCTTTATTACCGCTGGCTTATAAACCAAGAATTGCATAAAAGCAGACGTTTGATTGGATGCTATTGGATGAATCCTGAAACAAAACACATTTTCTGCTTTGATGAATCAAGACTAGAAATGCAGACACAAAATACGATTTTCCATGAATTCTGTGAATATATTCTCAATGGGTGAAATTGTGGCCGGCAAAAAGTAAGATGGCGTGATGATTTGGAAAAATTCAGAATCTTTCCCTGATCTGTGACGTTTACAAACGAAATATCTGACACACCATGAGGTAGGCCTATGTCCAACAACGGACTTCAAATTGCTGCTGCTGCTGCTGCTGCTGCTGATGATGATGATGATGATGATGATGATGATGATGATGATGATGATGATGAGTTCCAATATGTAGCTATTTATTTTATAATACTTAATTAATCATGTTTGGAGTGTGATTGAGGATTACACGTAAGAGATTGAATTTTCTAAATGACAGTTATCATTGAATCAATGATTCGTTGCAATCAGATTCAAGGATCAGGTTTCTGGTCGGATTATGTAAAATTGGTTCCAGTAATTACTGTGAAAATTCCATTGTCATTGAATAATGTCTCTTCTGCTTAAAATATCGAGCCTCTTCCAGGGCGGAAAAATGAAAATAACAATAACAATTTAATCTTGCATCTGACCCCCCGCTCCCTCTCCATAATAAATCGAAAATCAATACTTGTATCTTCCTGTGAAGTTGAATTTGTTAAATACCCCAATTGAAACAAGCTTTATGTGTTTCTGTGCAAACAACCCTCTAGTTCTAGAGAAATGTACTCAATTTAAAAGAATAGTTTGTTTGGGAATCAAATTGTCAATTCTTATGAAGAATCGAGATATAATCTCGTAGGATTTCTGTTGAAATGAAACATACACTATACATACATACATAAACACACACGCACACGGGCGCACACATACACACACATATATATATATATATACATACATATATCTATATTTGTATATATATATATATATTCAACTTTTCTCCTTAGTGAATGTCAGAGAAGTAAAGAAAAATGATGATATTGAAGAATAAATTCGAATTGCAAGAGTTGAGGAACATTATGTTTCTAGCTTTGATTTGATAAAGCTGTCTTCAGTGAAAGTAAACATTGAGCAAATGTGTTTTGAGGAAGGATGAAACATACTCCGGGTTAGGGTCACTGAAGCTCCTCGAGGAGGAACACATAGCATGTGGGAGTATAATGTATTTATCGACTCTGTTGTTTAACACATTATTTTGGTAATTTGAAATAACATTCAAAAATATCGCGAAGAAAGATATTTTGCATTATCTTTTCAATTGTTCACAGAAGGTTTTAATTATTTAAGCAATATGTTTTGCATTCATAGTCGAGAGAATTATCCCTTGTAATAACAACCTTTCTGGGAAATACAATTTAGTTACTGAGGAAGCTGCTTATTGTAATCAATTTGGTTCACAGTTTCTTTTTTATAACAATAACTGGCTGATAACACCAAGCAAATAATATACACATTGAAATTTACATTCAGTATTATAAATGTACATTAAACGTTACGTTTACGTTATAAATTCATGCTATGTTATTAAATTCATTGTTATAAAAATAAATATGAAATATTTCAAAATGTTTAATTCATTTTAATTAAACTGTTCGGTATCAACTGATTTTGATAACAACTGTTTGATAACATTATCCGTGATAACGATGAACGCCTCCCTTTGTATAATGAGAAACATTCAGCAGATAATATATTCATCATCAGTGTGTCTATACCAATATAAATGAGGGAAATACAAAATAGTTCACCCGGTCGATGTTACTAAAACATTAGAAAAAGGAGCACACAGTTCCATTATGTAAAGTTTGTGTCAATTAATGCGTATATTTTTGTCTTTTTAAGCAGGTTCTCAATCCCCTTTCCAGGCAGGGGATCGGGAGTTACGCTATAATAGGAGAGTTGTGATTCTCCTTCAGTTTATATATTCTCGTTGGCAATTAATGATAACTCCAAGGTCAAGATAGCTATGAAACAGGGCGCAATGTAACAGTGTACAGGTATGTCTGGAAAGTATCCAGACATTTAACAGTGACGGAATAATAACCTACCCGGGGGAATGGCTCCTTATCCCCCTTCAAAGTACTCGTCTGGAGATCTCACACACATATCTCAGCATCCTTTACACTTTTTCAAAACAGTTTACAAATCATTCGAGATCGCCATCATCTGCCTCATTGCCTCTTTCCTTAATCTCGTCCAGGTTCTTAAATTCCACCCATTTCAATGACGAAAAGCCGGAAGCCGCACGGAGCTGGGTTTGGACTGTAGGGGTTGATAAACCTGAGAGATGCGAAGTTTTTCCAAAAGACCATACGGGAAACGTGATTAATGACTCGCTGGGCCAATAAGAATGTGACATGCGGTCACACACTTCACAAACTCTATTAATTGTGTCCTACTACCTACTGTGCAAACCAACAAGAGAGTATCTGTTCACACATCTGCAGTAAGGAACCATCTGATTGGTTGCCAAATTGCATCAAAGCCACGCAAACAGTTTTCGAGATATTAAAATCACCGGATGCTTTCCAGACAGATCTCGTATGGAGTTCAAGCTGTGCATTTAGGAATAAATCAATTCACTTTAATTTGGAATCGTTCTACGTTTCTTCCCATCTTCCTGAACTCGATTACATGAACTCGTATAAAACACCGACCGAACTGCGATGCTTAGTAAGCTTGTCTTGCAGTCCATTTCTAATGGAGTGAAGTGAGTTTGATCCTCAAATATGGTGCTCTAATATTGTGTCC
Organism: Architeuthis dux; assembly: GCA_006491835.1. NCBI lineage: Eukaryota > Metazoa > Mollusca > Cephalopoda > Oegopsida > Architeuthidae > Architeuthis > Architeuthis dux. The sequence goes on along the minus strand of VCCN01000785.1, from coordinate 777,703 downwards.
ATGTGCCACTTTTCAATCAAATCCAACCTAGAACAAAATAGTATTAATCAAATTTATAAAAGTGGTTTAAAGTTTGGATGAACAGGATGGAACATGATGAAGTTGAATATTGAGAGGAAATTGATTTAAACTGAAATGAAAAAGAAAGAAACCAATCAATTCGAAATTTAAATCCAACATAGAAAAAATATTTTCGAAGTTTATAGAAGTGATTTCAAGTTTGAAATTAGTTGTTCATGAGGAAAGAAAGTTAATTGAACAATGAGAGAAAATCAATTTAAACTGACAAATAAAGAAAACAATCCATCAGCAATTCTAATTTTCGCGCTTTTCAGAATCGAGAGTTGATTCTTTTTATTAGCATTAAAACACATTCTGTTCGGAACAGAAAATCGAATGAACTGACATTGGAATAAATAAATCAGATATCCAATCCAATATAGAACAACATATTATAAATTAGGTTTATGGGGTGATTTTAAGTTTGAAATGAGTGTTGACCCCAATGGAACATAAATGAGTCGAAATGAGAGGAAATTGATTTAAACTGACAATTAAATAGATCGATCAGAAATGTAGATTAATAGCTGGCCATTTTTAGTTAGATTGCTTTCAGGCATGAAAGGAAACGAAAAGGCATCTTGAGAGAATTCAAAACTTGCAATCGAGACATTTGATTGGTTGATCGATTTGATGAATTATCGAGACAATCAGTGACAGAATAAAGTCTGGTTTTACTTCTTAATTAACTTTCATTGTGCCCCCACCCCCTCATATTTAATATCAATAATCGACGTAGCGTGATGGAATTTCATCGGTCAACAAAGTCAAGCATGCACTTACTGTATTACACGCACTGATGTACATACTCTTAAAGGCCTTTCGATCTCATTAACAGAAATGTTCATAACTTACTTGAAGGAAAATATTTCAATATGTTAGTAAACATCTTCCGGCCTTTTTTTTCTAACTTCATATTATTTGCAGTTTTAAGAGAAAATCATTACAGCAACAGCTTAGAGGGAACGCACACCATATAGAACTTTGTTAACAGAACACGAACACATGCAGACACACATACAGAGCAAAACACCTTTTTCACCTAGATTACACATTTTTATCAAAATGGTACGAGACTATGTCTACTGTGTCGAGATCTTTCCTGATTTAAATGTTCTACTAAAGACCTGGAGGTTATTTTTTATTCAATTTAACCTGAAATCGTTTTTTGCCCTTTGATTTCAACATTCGCTTCATGGAAGACTAAACAAATGTATATTAAACGTCTTTATTTCAGTTCTTTGGTTTCAGCGCGAAATCCGGTTGGCTAAATTCGGTTGGTAAAAAAAGTTTCAACCAGCTTGAACGTTAAAAAAAAGAATCCAATTATAGCAGGACATGCCTAGTAAATGTAAGATGTTATTATTTGCTTAACGTAGCTTAGTCTAACACTGATGGTACAGATGTACTCATACACTTTAATAGGTATCTTATGTTATGGAAATGTTCACAAAAGTGTTTTTTACACGTTTCAAAACGATAAAGCTCTATTTTCACACCTTCCTACTTGGCAATAACAATGCCATAACAATCAATGTAATGAGGTCTGCTTTTTATGTATGAGGTGATGGTGTCACACGCGATGTAAAGGGTGTGGTGATTATTTCACATATAACGCCTCTATTACAAGACGAATATCTGAGAAAACAAAGAAAAATACATTTTAACACTTCATTAATCAGGGCGCTTCAACGATAGGGCATGATTTTTCTACAGTCGGGCGATGACAGATGATGTTGAAAGCTTCATCCCATTCCGGCCGAATGGCGTACCGTAAGCAAAATACCGTTTAAGAATATTGTATTTAAGTGTAATAATCACAGATGATTTTTTACAAAAATGTTTCCAGGCATAAACGAGAGATCACCGCACTGCTTTTAATTGATAATGAAAAGGAACAAAATATTGCTTTTGGAAACATCATTATGCAATTCTGGAATAGCTACACTACCAAGACGCTGTATATCAAAAGAACTACCGTTGAGGAAGAAACAACGAGGAAGCAAAAATACACCCGGTAAATATTTTTCCTTCATATTTCTATATTTAGTTATTCAGCATTGATATATCTTTTTACAATACAATTCAGTCGAAGCACGATAGAGAAATAATTGAGAAATATGCATTTCAAAAATATTAAATAAATCGATAAAAAATCTTTTAAAAACAATATTGAGTGGAAAAAAACTTTCTTTCAGATCAAAAACATAATTTATAATTAAACAAAGAATATTAAAATGTTGCCAAGAAGAAAACATATTTTACTCAATTTTCCTGTTTGTTTTTTAAAAATAAAAAAGGTAAACATAATTAATTTTTCGATGGATGTATCTGTAAAATGTGTAAAAGAATCAATGAAAACACCAAAATGATAAAATTAATAAAGGTGGGTAGTAATCATATGAACATGAATTGTTATTCTGCGAAATTTGAAATGGAAAATACTTTTTCTAATTTGAATAACATGTTTATTTTGTGTTTAGTGCGCATGGCCTTTTAATCAAGTGTTTGTGTGAAATGCTGTTTCAAATTAGAAAAAAAGCTTAATGTTCCAACAGGTTTTCCTTTTAATCATATTGCACAAACATTTACAGATCTGAAACTTTACGTACAGTCAGACGACGATTTCCACGAATCACAACACATCTAAAACCTTCATTGTTCAACTTGGTAAAACAAAGGCCAAGAGCACTAGACTCACGTTCACTCTGGCATGTGTAGTTCAAAAACTAAACAACGTGGCTTGATGCAGTTTTTTATACAAACGGTCAAGGTCACTGGTACATAATATGCCAGTCAGAGCACGCTAAAACGTCTTATTGGCGCTCTGTTTCAAGAGTAAGTTTTCTTTCAGTGTATGTGTGTATGTGTGTGTACACGTGTGTTTGTGTGAGTGTGTGTGTGCGAGCGTGTGTGTGTGTGTGTGTGTAATAAGGCGTTGTCCAGAAGTCCGATAATAATATAGATCATCAAAATAATTTTGTTGTACACCAAATATTGATTCTGCTAAAAAAGAAATTGCTTTTTAGTTATATTTCTGTAACGTGTCAGTCTGTCATCTTAGTATTACAAATACATTTTTCCTCTAACTTAAAGCCAATTTAATATTCTGACAAATCTGTAAGTTTCAAACCTTGTTGCCTCACAGCCGGGATTCAAATTTAATTTAATTTAAACTTCAATATCTTTCTGAATAGGAGATAAGCCAATAAAATGTTTGAATGTAAGATATTAGAATTTTCATTTCAATCTTCTTCATTGAATTTCCGGAGATGCTATCAATACTTTTCCCATGTTTGTAAATTAAAAATATCGAACAGAAACATACTTCAATGTTAAATATTATTGCACCTTTTTGGACACAGTATTGGAGGGTATACGATGTATATATTGCGAGTAAGAAAGGAACACTTTAATATTCTAGCCTTTCTTCTACTACTTAATGTGATTTACCCAGACTTTGCAAATCTTACTCCAAAGATATTAGAATGTTCAATTCAATCCTTTTCATTGAATCTCTCGAACTGCTAGCAATTGTTGTATAGCGGGGTGTCCTGGACTTCACTATAAAGGAAACTCAAGACTTGCTTGTAAAAATATCTGGACATATTTGTATTACACAACATACATCTTTGTCGGCCGGATAGTGAAGAGTGGAAGAGAGAAGACAGGGAGAATCGCCAGGCTGTCCCCCAGCAGGGACAGCGGTGTCGTGCCTTTCGGCTCCGCTGATGTCTGTCTTCTTTGAGTGTCGGGATTTCTGTCCGCTTCCCCAGGGAGGGATGATTGTCTTCTGCTTTATAGATCTCCCCAATGCATACGTGGTGTCTCACGGTGTCAATGACCAGTCACCATTTCCTGTTTACATCATTGATGCAATATACCCATCTCCTAAGGTGATCGAGGTCACTTACATTTCCGCCACAGGTGGCCGGATACGCAAATCATAACACAATAACCTGTCATATTTCTAATTTTTACAGCTTTTATACATTTCAATACAAGATTGATTATCACAATTTAGGTCGGATGTATAACAGGTTTAAAGTTAAAACAAAGGAAAACTCAATAAACAAAACGTCGCCTAAAATCTCAACTAGAACAAACAGGAAACTCATTCAGTGCAATTTCAAGTAAGGAAGACAGAAGGTTGACTGCATTTGGTACCAATTCTTTAGGCCTAAAAACAACCAATCTCGATAGAAAGAACTACATATGTGCAATGGTATGATTGTCGGTTTTCTGAGGATAAACAATGATATCTTTCTTGGGGAGACTGGAAAGGTGGCATTTGAAAATACGGACTAATATGTCAAAGATATTGACAAGACTCTTCCAATGAATTATGTCTCAAGAGTCAAGTATCAAATATATTCGAGACAGCAACAGGTGCCTTCTTGAAGAAGGTGTGTCCTTATTTGATGATTGACTCTAGAGATGGTTATTGGAATTTACTCTGACATGTTATACTAGACATACCGTCCAAAACAACACAAATAAATAAATATAAACACGCACTCTTATTATCCGCGCGTTGCCTTTCAATACACAATAAATTATTGCATTTGGAGAAAAAAGCCTTTGATAGCAGATCAGGCAGGAGATTAGAAGTCGAATTCACAAGCAATGAAAGCAGAGTAAAGATAATAAACGGAGAGTGTCGTAATATAGCAATATATGGAAGTGTAGTATTATACAGATTTCTTTGGTTTGGAGACACTTTGTACTGATCGGAAATAGAGGACCCGGGTCGCGGAGTCGAATAGACACAAACACAGTATTGATGAGAAAAATATGATTCTTTTTTTTTTCTTTGTTTATTTTTCTTTTCACGAAGAGTTGAAAGATCGCCGGGGTATCACGTTAAAATACAACAATATTAAATTGCTTTTCTTATGCGTGTGAGAGATGCAGGAGTGAGACGTGGAAGACAAAGAGAAGGCTTTCCCGGGGAAGGATCGACGACTGGGCTGCAATTCAAGGCAATAACCCCAAATCTGACCTCACTGGCTGGGCGACCCAATATTTATCAGGTCACGCCCCGTATAGTAAAAGGAGTGGAACGACCTTTACCCATTTGTTGATCGCTAGGAAAGGAGAAGTTAAGTGGGTCCGCCCCTCCGTGTATGTAGAGGTTACTGGCGAGTCGGTCCCTTAACTATTTCAAAACAGTCTCGAATTCTTCTGTTAAATGAACCCTGAATCTCCGGAGAAGAGTTAATTACGTTTTTGAATATTTCCTGGCGCCAGACGAATCGCCTTGGCGTTATCAAAGGCCGGCGCATCTCTATGTTACATTCCGCAGATGCCAACACCAGTCTTTACGCACGCACAGCCTGCGACCGTGGGGTTAAACCGCCTTTGTCAGTTCAATGGCCGTCGACCTTAAATCGCTGTACCTATATCACATTCCACACCGCGAGGTCAAATATCAGCCTCCACGCACACACTCACACGGAATTGGATGGAAATTCTTCATACTTATTCCATCGAAATATTTAAAACCGTTAGCGTCAACCAGTATTTTATATATTTGTATAACATATTTATTTGATATGTGGGTAGGATCACTATGCAGTTAGAATGCATATTGCAAAGCTGAAGGAAATGAATGGCAATGATATTTTGGACGATAATCCGTATATTTCTTTTCTTTTCCAGTAGATGAAAACGCTGGTTCTTACTGCTATATCCATCTTGTTTCGTTGAACCGTAAACAATACGGTGTTGGAATACATCAACTGTAGGCAAAACAGTGTGGAAATAAATCAACTTAGGAGAGAAGCAATAACGTTTGGAAGATGATTAAATATAACAGTTATGTCTAAGAATTTTCTGAGGAGCAATGAATAAATGTTTCCAGAAACCTCATATTGTGCAGCTTTTAGTTCCCTTTCCCTACCACCCTTTCCTTTAATCCGTGATGCCACTGTTTATACACTTGCCAAAAAAAAGAGATGAAAACAAAAGGAAAAAACAAAATAATTTTGTTTTTGTCTTTAAAACATCAACTAAACTTCAAATATATGTTGTGATTATTTTAACTACTTTACACGGGACAGTAAAGGAAAGAGATATCCCAAATAGCACATTTTGAGTTTTCATCAAAATCTTTACTTACTCTTTATTTACAAAAGGAAAAATATCCTCTCATTTTCAAAATGTATAGTGAATATTTATTTTTTAATTGTTATTTTGGCAAGTCAAAGTTTTTCTGTGAATATAATTCCTAAAATACACAGTTTGTATTTGATGAAATGACAGATTTCAGCGTTAAAATTGATTAAAATCAAAGATACTAATAAAAAAAATCTGAGAATGTAGTAAGTTCGTTTCTGACTGCTTCGATGGTGTCTACATAGAATGTTATTTTCCTACGCGAACCCTACGAGGGCGTCTATCTATACCTTTTTTCCCGGACGAGTTACAAATTAGAGCAAGACGTAAGAAGTAAGCAAATCCAAATTACGGCACGAAAATTAAAGACTATTACAAACAAATCAAAAACTACTGCGAGAAAATTAAAAACTAAGGCGAGCAATTTAACAAATACAGCCAGCAAATTAAGAAATACAGCAAGCAAATTAAAAAATACAGCAAGCAGATTAAGAAATATGGCGAGCAAATTAAGAAATATGGCGAGCAAATTAAGAAATATGGCGAGCAAATTGAAAACAACGATAAAAAACTGAATCGGTGTACATAAATAATCAAATAATTACATTTACTCCCTCAAACGCCGCAAATGTTTTTAGTTAAATTATTTGAAACGTGTCTCAAAAAAAATACATGGGTCCTTTCCGTTAGTCCACACCAAAAGTTAACGTCTAGTACGCCCCCCCCACACTCCCAACCAAATGCTGTGTCTTTATTGTTAGTCTACGCCACGAAAAAGAAAATCCTATTTCAAACTATAATCTTTGTACATCTTTTTAGTTGGGTTCCAGACCACAATACTGACCGTTCGAGAGGAAGTACAGTCTTGCATATCTTTTTAGTTGGGTTCCAGATAAGTAAAGTT
>VCCN01000785.1:576056-588916 GCA_006491835.1 Architeuthis dux | reverse complement strand
GTGAAATCCAGTACAGAATATTTCCAAACTCGTTTTCTTTGGTGTTTTTTCTCCACATAAACTCTGGTAAGTAAGATATAAGTAATTGGTTCGAGGTACCACGCATGCTACGAAATGTTGCCTTCGCATGGGCCAAAGAACCTTCCACTTGGTTTGTGTGGATTGTTAGATCATTTGGAAACACCGCTGATAGCGGAAACACCCGAGTCGTCGTGTACTGAAGCGGCAGCCATATGGAGACGGGAACGGTCATGATTGCCAAACTCTGTGTTTGCCCCACTATCTATCGTATAAAACAGAATTTGGATGTATTTTAGACTAAATTCATAGAGACAACATCAAACTCTGGTTTGTTTTCCTCTAAAAGCAAGTTTTTTTCATTTCTGCCTTCATTTTCTTTTTGTTTAGTTTGTCTGAAGAGAGAATTTAAAATTATTTAAAACTGCGAAAAAAAATAAAATACTGCTCTAATTGCCAATATTTTTCATTTATTTGATAAAATATGATTTATCGCTATTTTCCATTAAAACAGAAATAATCTTAGCATTAAAATCTTTTTTATAGAGAATTTCTAAGTTTTTACAGTTTTTAAAGATTTAATTTTTTACTCTGTTTCTGTTCTAATCAGTTAAAATCTGTTTTCACGTGATGTACTGTGAAAGGGTAAGTAAAGATGTGTTAAAAAATTTTGTTGTGATTTAATTGGCCGATATTTTTCTACGGATGGACATAAACGTAAATTTTCTATAATTTTCATGTCAACAAAGAGCACACAACTGCTGTCATAATCTCACAGTCAGCCAACTTCTTATTGACAAATACCGACTTCCGTAATAGCTTCTTATGCGCTAATTGATGTCAACAGGTTGTTTATCTATGGTGGTAAGCAGAAGGTGTTGGCAACGTGAAAAAAAGAGGTTTTTATGTAGTTTTTGAATGGAAAATCGTAATTATTCGGTTATGGATTGTTCAGTAATGATGAAACTAAGTATATCTAATTTTTTAAAAACATCTAAAGAATTCTTGATTTTAAACATTTTTTTTAAATTACAGACTTCGAATTTTTTAAATTTCCAAAAAGGTCAACAAAATGGCGGAAATTATAGTTTAAAACTTTAAATTGACTTTTAAGAGCACAATTCTACGTTGAAGTTTTTTTTTTCTCTTTTTTCAGGACACATATTTTGACTTTATTCTTTCTAACAAAAACAAGAAAAAACTTACAAACAACAGTTTTTAAATTTTAACCTATCGATAACGTAAAAACACGGGCGATATATCAACCTAAAAAGGCCCGCCGGACCAGCTTAATAACTGAAGAAATAGTTTTGGTTGACGGTTGTGTTTTTTGCTATATGGTCAAAAAGGCCATAGAGCTAAAAGGGTTAATAATTAGGTCGGTAAGTTTTCTATTTATTTTCTTCTTTGTGTCTTTAACTGTTTAGGTGTAGACATGAAAAATCGGTTATCAGCTATTTTAGCATCCGAAACAAATTTCACATTCAAAATACTTAATTATCTCCCTTGGATTATTTTACCCATATTTTACCCGTCCACATATTATAATCATACGTTCTTTTCCCATAAATAAAAATAATGCTGTTCAAACGACTTTCCCCCAAATATTCAATTCAAAATAAAACTTGCGTATCTTTTGTGTTTCTACACAAAAACAATAATTTTAAAAAAAAACAAATCACGTCCAATAAGACTTAGAATTTGTAAAACAAAAATAAATAAAATATTTTTAAAAAAAACGGTATTTTATTAGATATAAAACACAAGAAATGGTTTGAATGACATTATTAGTAGCAGAAATATAATCAGTTTTCTATTTATTTTCTTCTTATTGTGTTTAATTGTTTTAAATTAAATTAAACACTATCTGATTTCCATCTATCTATCTCATTAAGGTCAGCATTGGTATTTAGTCTAGTAACGATGAGATATGAACAATAGTGATGATGACGATTCGTATCGCACCGCTCTTCAATCAGTGAGGTACGAAAGTGTACTCTAGCAAGGAACGGGAGAGACAAAGGATATCATCGTCAAACATTGCATTTAATCCTATCTCAGTAAATCCTATCCTTTTTCAAATACAAAAACCACCAAAGTTTACACATTCGATAATCTTGTAAGTATTTGAAGCTTTATTTTACTAATTAACTTGAACAAATAGTAACAAACTCAGTCTTTTCGATGACCGCTTCATATTCGATTGTGTTTAGTTTAACTCATACTACCTGTGTCCCTTAATTGTTTTACATGTGCATAGAAATCTCTATAGAAATGTAACAACAATTATGGGACAATATTTTATACGTTCATTCAGCCACTTTATTGTTTATCGTTAATCCATGTTGAATAAAATTTGTTGGCGATAGTTTAATAATTCGGTCGGTAAGTTTTCTATTCATTTCTTCTTATTCTTTTAGGTGTAGACATGAAAATGAAAAATCGGTTATCGGCTATTTTAGCACACGAAACAATCGATTCAAAAACTTGATTACCTCCCTTGGATTATTTTACCCGTCCTCATATTATAATCATACGTTCTTTTCCCCATAAATAAAAATAATGCTGTTCAAACGATTTTTTCCCAAATATTCAATTCAATATAAAACTACCTATCTCATTACGGTCTGCATTGGTATTTAGTCTAGTAAAGATGTAATATGAACAATAGTGATGATCGTGGTTCGTATCGCACCGCTCTTCAATCAGTGAGTTACGAAAGTTCACTCTAGCAAAGGACGGGAGAGACAAATGATATCGTCAAACATCGCAGTAAATTCTAATCCATCCCATCTTTTTCAAATACAAAAACCACCAAAGTTTACACATTCGGTCATCTTGTAAGTATTTGAAGCTTTATTTTCCTAATTAACACAGTGTTTTCGATGACCGCTTCATATTCGATTATGTTTAACTCGTACTACCTGTGTCCCATAATAGTTGTTACATTTGCATCTATTGTTACATTTAAAATATATATAGAAATGGGACAGTATTTTATACATTCATTCAGCCACTTTATTGTGTATCGTTAATAATTGATTAAAATTTGTTGCCGATAGTTTAACACTTATAGCTCTGCCAGGTCGATATATTGAACTCGATAATATGGCTAAGAAAACGGGCGGTATATTATAAAAATTAAGAAGAAAGGGGATAATCCCCATTTCTGAAAATGTAAAAGAAAAGGTAAGATGACCCTTTTTTCGATAATGTGAAAGAATCCCTTTGAGGAATATGTTGGGATTTTCTGGTCATGTTATGACGCAATCAGGATTGTGCTGACTCAAAGTATAAGAGAAAAAACAAGAATCCAACAGGTTTTTGGTTCGATAGAATCTAATCTTTAATAACAGATAGAAAAGAGAGGTGAGAGGTCAGAATGTGGAAAGAAAATGAAGGGAATTGTGGAAAGGTTTCCACGCGGAACTAAACTCTCTGGGATTAAGTCGAGTCAGTTCTGACTAATAGATGTTCAATATTCATTTGGGAAAGTTGGATGCAGTAGAACTTGGAGTTTCCATGTTGAGATTAATAGATTGCTGGAGAGTTCCTCGTGTGCTGTTGAGTGTTGATGTGAAAAGGTTGTTTTTCTTGGTTATCAGTTGAGCGGTTTGTCCAGAATCTGCTTCGGTGTTGGGGCATATTTACCCATGTGGCGAGAGCCAGCATCTTTGTGACACGGTAAAATCGTGTTAGGTTATTCTTGCGGTAGACAGCTTTATGATGTTAGTAAAAGGAATCTTAAAGAGAAGTTGTTTCTTTGTGTTTTTGAAAGTGCGTAGAAGTGATTTGAGCGTGTCAGTCATTTTGTCTGACACAAAAGACGCCGGCATAGTGCGACTGGATCAGCAAAAGAAAGTTGTCTGAAAAGGGCTGCTGCCAGCAGTTTAGCCCCAAATGATCCTTAGCCCTGTCTGAAGGTCTTACCAGCAAGGCTGCTGGTGAGAAAATAAAGAGTGATAGGCATTCGAACCCTGCCAGGCTTTTTTTAGGGGCTTCTCAATGGTGGAAATTCAACCATTGGGAAAGTTTGCAATTTTAACCCATTTCATTTCTTTTTCGGGGTAAGTGGGGAAAAGGGAGACAGATAATATTTCTAATAATATTGGCCTAAAAAAGGCCAGCCGGACCAGCTTAAAAACTGAAGAAACCTTGGTGACAGTTTTGGTTGACAGTAGTTTTTTTTTGCTATATGGTCAAAAGGGCCATAGTATCGAAAATAATTCTACAATTGTAACTATTTCCGAAGGGGAGGGGGAAGAGAGCCTAGACACGAAGGAATAAATATTTCTCCTGGAAGAGGTCAGAAAGGAAAATACAGAAAATTCTCTTACCTTGTCATTGCCAGGGATGCATATAACAAAGGTTTGCGAAGAATTTGATGCCTCCACGATTCCAACCTTCCTAGTTCTCTTCTCCAAACCCCTCATTGGCCATTGTGCCACATTTTGTAAAATATTTACAAAATAAATAAAAGTTCTAGTCATTTGAAGTCTGGGATTTGAGGAAACAGACGACTTCTTTCAAATCTCTCACCCACCTACTCTCTAGTATTACTGCCCTGTTAAAATTATAGCACCCCTGAACGCCTACCGCCCCCTTCAGAGTTCACAGCACCCCCAAGGGGGCACTATGTTGAGGAACACTGCACTAGACTATCTCCTACACAAATGGATACAGTGGCATAGGAAGGGTTCTCAGTGTCCGGTGGAAAAGATACTTTTGCTGGCCTTACCCCTGAATTATTTTGATTATTTATTTTGTGACTTGGGGAAAAAATTTGATCTTTCAATCTATTTACTAATTACATATGTAATATTTTTAATGAAATAAGTAATATTTTAATTTAATTTATACTAATTAAATTCAGATTCCTTCTTATTTAGTAAATACAAAATTAAAGTAATGTAAGCGAAATATCTCCCTTTGACAAAGCAAGATATTTCGCCTATGTTGGTTTATTTTTTTTTTTATTTGAATGAATAATAAAGGTTTAGTTTGTGATTTACCAACATATTTTGCCAGTGTTTAGTTCCAATTGTAAATTTTAACGCACTCGTTCACTCCATGTTAAAAATGGTCCACAAATATAAAGAAAAGAATTCATGAAAGAAAATCAGAGGTATATACATAGATTGTTATTGCTTTGAATAAATTAAATTGTTTTTATTTGTTCGCCGTTTTTTACATCGAGTGAGCGAAATTTTACAATCAATTCCAACATTATCTCAAAAAGAATGTTGTTAAGTAAATAACAAAAACCTTTATTCATTCAATTGAAAAAAAAGATATTACTTATTTTATTCAAATTCTGTTTCAAAGATATTGTAGACTTAAATTTTAAATTATTTTTTTTCCAAAAACTTCATTTGAATATTTTAAAATACTTTATTCTCTATGATTACTTCTGAAACATTCTTATTAAATAAAACGGAGTTTTAATAATTGAGAAATGTAAAGTTTTACAAAATCCAATATTTGAGAGATTTTTAATAGAATTATTTCAATTTTTTAAATTAAATACAGATAATAAACTATGGAAAATACTTTCAGTTTCAGTGTTCTAGACATTGTAAAGTATTAAAATTCTAAAACTTCAAAATTCTAATGAACATAGTTCTGCCTTGTGTATTGGATTGATGTATGCCTTCCTCGTGTGCTGTTGAGTGTTGATGTGAAAAGGTTGTTTTTCTTGGTTATCAGTTGAGCGTTTTGTCCAGAGTCTGCTTCATGTACATGTTATGGCTGTTTAGGCCATTTTCAACATTCCGATATTATGTCAACATCCCACAAACTTTTTTAGGCCTGAGCTTTCTTTTTTTTAATTAAATTATTTTTGATTGAACCAATCAAATTTCATCTCTTAGAGGTTTCAGTAGTCATAATGACCAACCCAACTCAAAAAGGTTTAAAATGCTGCGAATTCAACACACCCCATTTTTTTTTTTAATTGATATAGTCGGATCTATACTACGTTCTTGGACTAAAAATAAAAGTACGGCTCCCATTTTTTGTATATTGCTCTCTTCTTTCAAACGGATGAAACTCAGTCAATGGAATTACAATAGATTTACTGTATAGACCGATCTAGGAGTACCATTCTCATAATATTGATATTTGATCTGAGTTTGACATTCCAATGGTTTTCGCGTATATTTACGTCTACTGGTTTGCACTGTTCCAGAAATATGACATCATGATATTAAACCTTGTTCTGAATGCATTCTTTATCTGTCCTGTGTATGTATGATGACATTCTAGGCACATCGCAGTGTAAATCCCCAAATTAATACAAGTGTATTACGTTGTTGGATAATGTCACTATTTTCTGCTTGCATCATCATGTGTGGTTGTACCATCGAGCAGCCTAAATATGGTTTTCTACAACCACATTGATGTTGAAAATGTGAATGAGATGTGGACCAGGTTATCCAAAGATTTTTGTCATTTTTGTTGGTAGCATTGTTGATTCTGTCGGTATATCTTTCCTATTTTGATGCTTTTTTACCATATTTCTGTGTGTTGTTCTAACACGGTCATGTAATGTTCTTGACATTCACACAACCTTCTCATTCGTAATCATTCACCATGTAGAATAGATTTTAAAATGTGAAGTATGATTTCCCATTAAAAAATCAGCGATGTAGGGCATCTTTACAAGAATTTTCCCAAAAATCCAAGTGGATCTGAATGGTTATTATCGAGAAATTCATTTGTGGTGCTTTCAGCATCAGCGGTCCTGGTAATCGAAATTTCAGTTTGAGACTCTGCATACTAAAGTCATTGTTGAGGCAAGATTTTATGCGGTTTACATCATTTTTAGTTCTCAATCTCCACAATTGTAAATCATCGATAAAACTTCTTAGCAAGTTGCATTTTTCAAGCTCATTTTTGGCTATATTCATCGCATATTTTATGGCGATATTAGCTATTGAGACCAAACTGTTATCACCAGTGATGATACCGGCTTGTTGTTGGTAGTATTTGTCCCGAAACTGCATGATGATGTTTTATAAACAAAACATGGTGAAGTCGACTATAGCGATGTTGACGTTATATGAATAGGTGGTACATTGGTATAATGCATCTTCTAGACTTGTGCACACAGTATTTCGGTTTTTACTTGGATATAAGGCCTCTATGTTGGCAGTAATACAGTACAGTTCAATATTCTTTTTTGGTATTTTAAATACAGATATTCATTTAAAATGCATGGAGGTCTGGAACGCAATAACTTGTTAGCACTTAGCATTTTATATCATTGATAAAAATATGCAAAAGTTTGTTGTTTTACGACTAACTCTATGCTATGTTCTTGCAGTTGAAACAAAATCAAAACTTCAAAGAAGATATTTATATTAGGTACTCCAATGAGTTTTTACAGGAAGATCTACATCTGCTGCCTGTTTCCCCTTATAGGTCTTGTTATTCTGAATATTTTGATACCTCATTTGCCTCTCTACTCCTATTAGTTCACTAATTATGATTATTTATTCATTTGCAGACCCGCAGCAAATTGAACACTTAGAAAAAATGGCCTTTTCAACACCCTATAAAACTGAAAAGCCATCATTTTTTTAATATGTAGACATTGTGTACTTGCTTAAATTTTTATATGAAACTGAAGAACATCTATTTTTCTACTAGGTGATATTGGTCCCAAAGACATACATCGAAAGAGGAGGTGTCAGCAATCATTTATTTATAGACACCTTTTTTTCAACCATAGTAAAAAGCTGTCACAGCATAGTTTGGGCACTGTATACACATTAAATTAAAAATTCGCTGTAAAATTCATTTTAAGTCAAATGGTGACAAGTCACCAACAGGTTCAGAATTGGTCATTCTTTATTATGGGATGCATAACAATTTTGTATTAGTCAACATTATGGAGAATGAACACTTGAGAAACAGGGAAAAATTAGTGTTACTGCAACATTTTCGCCCCCAAAACTGACTGTTTGGACTACCTATTTATATTATTGCTATTGCAATTCTTTTAGAATTTTTGTAGAAAGTGTGTGGAGATACCTATTTTACAGTAAGCTCATAGATCTATGATGTATGAAGCAACTACAACAACCTCTTTTGCTAATTATCTATTACTTAATTATCCATCTCAATAGCCAACTGTCTTTAAATGGAGAAAAAACTTAACCCAAACATTCTGTCCTTTACAATACAAACAAGGAGTTCACTTGTCTGAACAACCATTTGAATGTTAATGACCTTTCTCAAAACTATAGAAAATATTAATTATTGTTGTTTCAAGAAAAGCAGGATATCAATTTAATTTAGTAACTGATCATGAATTGTGAGATATGCTGAGTTCATAGAAACACAAAATGACTTATAATTTTATTATTGCATTAATACATGAGTTTAGTATTTTCTTTAATAATACCTATTCTTTATTCACAGATAAACTTTGATGTTGACAATGAGAATGAAGAAAGAAAACATTTTTGGAACAAGCATTTACACATATTCTTGGCAGTTGTGGGACTATGCATTTTCACATTTCTGAACATATTTACATACACGCACATTGGATAGAAATGCTATTTTTGTTCAATGTGAGGATCATCATTTTCACTGGCTTTAATTTTGAGAATACAAATGCCAAGAGACACTGAAGAGAAAACAAACTTGTGTCAAGTAGATCAGCATTATCAAATGCAAACAACCACCCCAAAAATAAAACCTTCTTGCCTAGCATCTTTACCTGAATTCACATTTGAAAGTACACCTACAGACACACATTGGAGAGAAACCTTTCTGGATCAACCTATTTAAAACTTAGAATTTAAAGAAACATGCAAACACTCCCTGGAGAGAAACCTTTCTTTTGTCAAGTGTGTGGTTCAACATTTTCAGATAATTGGCACTTGAACAGACATATGAAAACACATACTGGAGAGAAACCTTTCCCTTGTGAAGTATGTGGATCAGCATTTTCACAGAGTGCACATTTGGAGGCACACATACGAATACACACTGGAGAGAAACCCTGCTCTTGTCAAGTGTGTGGATCAGCATTTTCAGATAATTGGCACTTGAAGATACACATGCAAACACACACTGGAGAGAAACCCTTCCCTTGTCAAGTATGTGGATCAGCATTTTCACAGAGTTCACATTTGGAGACACACATACGAATACACACTGGAGAGAAACCCTGCTCTTGTCAAGTGTGTGGATCAGCATTTTCAGATAATTGGCACCTGAAGATACACATGCAAACACACACTGGAGATAAACCCTTCCCTTGTCAAGTATGTGGATCAGCATTTTCACAGAGTTCACATTTGGAGGCACACATACGAATACACACTGGAGAGAAACCCTTCCCTTGTGAAGTATGTGGATCCGCATTTTCACAGAGTTCACATTTGGAGACGCACAAACGAATACACACTGGAGAGAAACCCTACTCTTGTCAAGTGTGTGGATCAGCATTTTCAGATAATTGGCACTTGAACAGACACATGAAAACACACACTGGAGAGAAAGCCTTCTCTTGTCAAGTGTGTGGATCAGTGTTTTCACGGAGTTCATCTTTGAAGAGACACATGAAAACACACACTGGAGAGAAACCTTTTTCTTGCCAAGTGTGTGGATCCGCCTTTTCACGGAGTTCATATTTGAAGAGACACATGCAAACACACACTGGAGAGACAATTTGAAAAGCCACATGCAGCACACTGAGGGAAAACCTTTTGTTAAGTATATCCACTCTAATGTCAAGAGGAAAGGACTATTGTCTATATCTTTGAGAAGAATCATTAACGTACCAAATCTTGTAGCATTATCATGTCAACATGCATGCATCAAAAGGATGAGATCAAAGGAGAATCAAAGCCTCGTTAGTTGCTTTTATTCTCTTCATAAAGGCTTTGTTCTCACCGTAAAAACAAATACATTAATTTGAAACATTGTAGCAGTTTTCAGTCTTGTTTCAAATCTGAAACGTCAGCACTCAACGTTCTTAGAGACTAAGAGAACATATGTCCATTTTCCTATGCTTAATTAACCCTGCAAGCGTTTACTCTTGTTTCAAAGATCGCCCTATTTATGTGTACTGATTGTATATCTGTTGTTCCTCTCCGTCTCCAGCCCCCATCTCTTTTCTTTCTCTCTTATGCATATTCAACATCTCCACTTCCAATAATTTACCTAGCTCTTTCATAACACCATTTAAACATGAGCTAGCTCTGATCAATCATATATATCAAAATTACTGATGTCTTTTCAAATGGCCACTCAGCCAGATTATAACCTATGCCCTAACTCAACATGGGGTCTTTTCACAAAATCTTATCAGTTTAAATGAATTTGAGGACCCAAATTCCTAGAAAAGACAATCAGACCCGTTAATAATTAAAATAGCATCAAACTATTATTCTATCCGATGTCCTCCACTGGTCATCCGCTTGACCTATGACATGCACACCTGTTTTTGAGCCTGTTGTGGGACTATGCGTATCCTCTTGCTTTTGATCATGTGGAATTTATCATTTTGGATTCATGAAATATCAACGAAAAAAGTTAATTACTATATTTATTGAATTTCTTTACTAGAGAAATTAAATGAACCTAATTATGTCACCTCCACCCCTCATAATATTACAATCTAATCT
The DNA here is from genome assembly GCA_006491835.1 of Architeuthis dux. Classification (NCBI taxonomy): domain Eukaryota; kingdom Metazoa; phylum Mollusca; class Cephalopoda; order Oegopsida; family Architeuthidae; genus Architeuthis; species Architeuthis dux. Next base: position 578,255 of record VCCN01000785.1, on the reverse strand, counting down.
CTTTTTCATATCTTTGATGTTGACCCAACGTTTTGACCCATTCATTCTATGGCCTTCTTAAGGTGTAATATGTAAATACACAGGGAAAGAATCTCTTTTCTCGGTCTCTTTCTCTGGTGATGCAAAGCAAAACAACGGAATCAGACAGAAAATTTAAATCTTAACCGCAGTGCTTGTGAATATTCTATTCCAGCAACGCTTGCAGTACAGCTTGTTCCATAATTTTAACATGTAAAAGTTTTCATTTTCTTTGTTAAACAAATAATTCCATCCCTGTTTGAGCAGAAGAAAACAAATTATAATCATTAATATCTCAACAATCCATTTTTGTTGTTTGCAATGCTAGGAACAGAGACTTAACCATACCATTAACTGAGCACCCTGGTGATTCCAAAAAAACTATACACAGAGTTGACCAACACCTAAAGAAAACTCTGATAAGCCAGTGTATGCTGCTTCTTCACTCCCCAGTGATGCTACTTATCAATTGTGTGGACCTCATCCTAGAGGGGGTAATGGTTTACCCATTTCCACCATAACAGATTTCACCACCTAGGCTGTGCCTTGAGTCTGATTTTAAATGGGTGGCTTGTTTCCCCATATATATTTTTCTGCATATGCATGGGATGTTATTCACGCAATCTTTTGCCAGACCCTTGTCCCACAAGAGACTAAGCTTAGTAAGGTGGTTGCAAAGAGTAGTTTTACTATTGAACACCACCCTGATGTTATAGCTTCAACAAACCCTGTAGATCTGTTCTACCACACCTCTTATATAAGGAACTTTTACTGTAGCTACATAGTTGGTGGTACTGGGGGTTCTCTTCCTATTTCCCATTTTTTAAACAACTGATGACGGGTAGTTATGTTGGAAAGGACTATTTTAAATTATGTTTATTTTCAATTGCAATTATTTTGATTGGTTTTTGTCATTCTATAAAATTTCCCTACCATTCGAAATCACAACCAAGTGATCAGTAGGCAGCTCTCTTATGGACTGAGCCAAACTGACAGGTCTTACAAATATACATGGGCTTATTTCATTCTAATAAATAGATATATTTTATTATATATACAATACAAAATCTGCAGTAATCATTTTCAGTTGGAGTAGGAGTGGTGTTTGACACTGCAGCAGCTAAGCTTGTTTTATAAGATTTTCAATCTAATGTGATAAAATGCTTCTAAAATATTTCTTTTAAATTTTGGTCTGAAAGCTGCATTCAAACATTTTGTCTTTTTTAATGTCAAAGGGAAGGAGACAAATAAAACCAAGTGAAGTCTGAGCCGATGGAGTTACTCGTTTATAAAGATTACGGTGAGATGAGATTACTCTTTATTTCTGATCCATAGAGTGACGACCCAAGTTGAGTTGTGATAAAAATAAATTATTTCAATTACTTTTTAGTTTGTTTTTTGTATCAGTATTTTAATTCCTATGCCACATAAACCAGTGTGTCAATAAAAACAGATTATACTTCACACACCCAACTTGTTATACAGTGCAATATGGAGCTTTAGGATGAGAAACTTAAACAGTAAGTACATCTGTTCATTATACAGTCACTACCAGTGTACCATAGCAAAGCGGCGCATAATCGGAAGTTCAAAATATACAGATTGACACCAACTAAAATAATTGACTTGACACTTTTGATAAGGTCCAAGGGTGACTCAGGAGAAAGGGAAGTACGTGTCAAAACATCAACGGAAACGAAAAAAATAGAAATCTGATTAATAAACGAGCACAGTGGATTGCAAAATATATAGACTAAACAATGAATGAATTTAAACTTTAAAAACTATAAACAACCACACTATAAATAAGATAAAACAAAGTGTCCAACAGATACGGACTGAGCAGTCATTTCCGAAGTTGCCTCGACACTCACTCTCTCCCTCTCAATTTTATGGGAATATCTGCGTTTGACAAAAACTTCTGTAGAATTACGAATAAATAGTATATTCTTTTCCAAGAATCCTTAATGAAGTCCAAATCTTTCCAGAGACCAGCCTCTGTCTTCCCAAAGTTCAGACACATTGTGCACCCAGACACTGTCCACAACAAGGAGTGACGAAACCAACCAACTGTTGTTGAACATTTGTCACCAACATCCAAGAAGGTGATAACGTTACACCAGTTTATTAGTTAAAAACTTATTCAGGCGTGTAGAATTAATATGTACATGATATATATAT
>VCCN01000785.1:542287-554051 GCA_006491835.1 Architeuthis dux | reverse complement strand
GACAAGAATTCCTCAACTGGTCCGCGAAAAGGGGTATTAAAAATCAAATCCTCATATCCGTATCACCCGCAGGGAAACGAAGCCGAATGCTTCATGAAACCATTAAAAAGGGCTATAAAAATCGCACTCGACAAAAAAACCATCCAAGAAAGCCATTGATTATCGCTCAACACCACATCTTGCTACTGGCCTTACACCTGGGGATATGTTGCTCAGAGGAGGTTGTCAATCAAAGTTTCCCCAGAAATCCAACCCCACTGAACATCAAATCCAGGAAGCCAGACACCGTGATGATCACAGGAAGGAGGTACCAATGCCAGAGTAAACTCCTCCCGATGGCGCAAATATCGAGACAACATCCAAGGAAACAAAGTTTTGGTGAAGCGAGCAGCTGGAAGAACGAAATACACATCCCTGTTTGAACATATACCACACACAGTAACAGACGTTCAAGGGGGTCGCTATGAACTAGTTCAAGACAGCGAACATGACAATAGACGACCTATCTTCAGACACATCAGTGACATTAAGCTATACAAAGCACGCCCAGCCCCCGAAATCCATCACACACCACCTCAAGTAAAACAGCCAAAACGAAGATACTGCTCCCGGGCAAAACCACACAAGCTCCAGTGTCGGGCCCACAGCCAGATCCAAATGAACTACCAAATCAATCGGTCCCACAGCCACCTGCCCAGCTAAACCCCTTCCAACCGCAATTAAACCCAAACACGACATTACATATCGGTGTACAGCCCCAAATGGGTGTGACAGAAATTCCCACGATATGTTGCTACGGCACCCATGCCAAGCCCATCTGGCATGGACCATACTCGAGGGGAGGAGAGAAGTAGAGTCAGTAAACGAAAACCCAAACTACCCTCGAGATATGGCGACTACGTTGTGAACCTACCAGGCAAGCAAAGTCGCATGAATGAGAGAAGGGGGGTGATGCATGCAGAGTGACCTCCCTTGGATATCACACTGAAACCAAGAGTTACTGCCCTTGGATATCGTGCTGCTTTGGAGAGGACTTGTTAGGGGACGCAACGAGAGACAAACAAAGGGATTCCCAAGACTACACCGGGTGAGACAAAGGTTTCCCCGCTTCTATGTAAATAAACCTGTTGAAAACGTATATACCGGCCTTCTTACCTGTTTCATTTACTAAAAGGAAATGTATTACTATTGTTTTCGAACGAGCACAGCAATCAGAAACTGAGTGATCCATTACAAGGGGATGAATTAATAACATTTTATTCATTTATTTGTATCAAATGAAGTCGTGTTTGCTAAAAGAATATATCGTTATTCTTGTAGAATGAGTGCAACCAGTAAGTATGTGAGATGAATGCATGAGATTTTATTAATTTATTTGTATCAAATAAAGTCGTGTTTCCTAAAGGAAGATATATCGCTATTGTTGTAGAACGAGCACAAATCCTCGACTTATCATAAGGAGATGAATTAAGAACATTTTAATCATTTATTTTTATTACTAGCATATACCAGTCACAAATGCCGGGGCTATTTATGTGTAGCGGAACTGTTTGGTGGGGAGGGCATGTAAGAGATAAAGCATTTTAGGCATCGTAATATAGAAGAAACAAGTCTCTCAATGAATTTGGCTTAGAAAATATAGGTCACCCGGGGTAGCAGAGCTTGGGACAGTGTGGATTCGCTGGGAGTTGATTGGCTGGGTGGGAGCAAGGGGAAGCCTTTGGATTTGGGGGGGGGGATCAGGCAGTAGAGGGTAGCCGCTCTGGCTGACCACAGGGAGACGTGGAATGCGTTTGCTACTACCATGGGCGACAGTTGACAACGAGACGATGAAGAGAGGTGATCGGAATGGGGTGCGAGGGGTAATTGTAGAAAATAGTAATTCGCTTTGTGTCTTCTCATTTTATCGGCCGTTTCTAAAAACTGCAAACAAATCGAATTACTAAAACACCTATATTTCGCATGGCCTCGTTATCTTTCAACGGCTGCAGCATCGTCTGACGATGCACCACACGGGTGCATCATGGTACATATGTATGGATCGGCACTAAGGAGCATAAAGCCATTTTATTAGGCAATGTATTTTTAATAAATCAATTTATTAATAAATATTAGTAAACACCTAATATCTTCATAATATGAAAAATAACCACACACACACATAAATACGGACCATTTATAAACACAAAATACATAACTCTAAAAAAATCCTCTATTCTTTAACAAATGTTTAAACAATCCTCTATAGTCTTTGTTCATGCCCCATATTTTTTATTTTTAGGATTGTATGTTTCAAATATAAATCCGATTATACATTACGTTTGTTTTACTAAACACAATTAATTCGTCTTATTATTTTTGTATTATATCATTCACTTATGCTTAGTAAAAATAGAAACATATTGAAAAGCACGCCGCCAATATAATACCAGCTATGACGTACGATTGAGAAACATGGAATTAACAAAATCGCCGGAAAACAAACTCAGAACCACACAAAGATCAATGTAAAAAGCTAGAAATTACTTTGAGATCTCTCTCAGAGTTATTTCTAGCACTTAGAAAGAGGTGAACATGTATCCGGAAGCATACTTGTTGGCACCGCATTGCAGAAATTAGCACTGTCACGGTCGCCATGGGAGGATTTGGAAAAGGCCTTTGATCTGCAGTGGACCTCAAAAGGATGATGATGATGATGTTGATTTGTGTGAAATGATGTCTAAGAATTTCAAACGTAAATCCGTTGGCATTTTAAGTTAATTTCTGCTTTGTTCAAGTCAGAAAGGTTTGATTATGGTTTCTTTTGATGTTTTGCAAGAATTACAAATGATAGGAGTTTTTATTTCATTTAGTTGAATTTCGATGATGTTGAGGCATTTTGAATAGAAGGTTGGTTGTCTCCTGTTTCAAAAACACCCGCTTATCAAACCCTGACAAGGTCCTTAAAGAAACTAGGATCAATGAGTAAAGAACCAAATGCTCTTAAAAGAAATACTCATAATGCCTTCGGTAGAGAACAGGAAATAAAGTCTGAAGCGAATGCTAGATTTATTTAATATATTCAAATATTTTGAAGACAACTTTAAGCTTAGTCAAAAGAGTTGCTTTCTCATCGTAACATACAAGAAAACATTTCTACCCGAGAATGGAGCATTGCTCAGAGAGAACTCTCTACCACGAAATACTTTTGATACGTCCAATCATTCACAGTATCTTCTCCATGAATGCATACATCTTTGTCTGTGTTTGAGTCACGTTTTTACGTTTATTAAAAAGGCATAATATGCCGAAAATGCTGTTTATTCCATCTAAAATGTTATAATCATTAAACAATGAAAGTCAATTTTGACAATTTTTAAAACAAATGCACAAGGCAGTTGTCAGAAGTATTCTATCTTTAAATAATACATTGTTTTATCATTGAATCAAGGTTTTATTCCATTATATACATTTTACTACATAGTTAAGGCAAGTATACAAAGATTTTCGACTTATGATTTTGCCATTTTATACACGCCCAAGTTCGATGTGGGCCATAATTAAGCTAAAGCTGCAATTAATGAAGTTACTCAACGATCTGAATTGTTTTGATTTTATTAGATTTAAAAAAAGAAATTCAGTTCAAAAAAGAAATTCAGTTCAGAAAACCAAGAGAGATGCCGGCCAAAGTTATCAATCAACGATAAATATTTGAAAATCGTAATTGAAAATGATCCACAAACCTCAATTAGAGAACTCACAGAAAACTTCGAAGCATCAAATGAAACTATTGAACGCCATTAGAAAGGAAATACGCTCGATAATTACATTGAAATTGAATCAGAAACAAATACTCGAGGTAGAGAGGCGTGCATGAATCAAGTTATTGTATTAGTCTTTTTTTTGTATTGTATTATCATATGAAATAAAATTGATTTGTATTTATCAGGATTAGCTGGTGACACGCTGTCACTAGTCTCATGCATAAAGTGAGAATCTAACTCACTATAATAATAATGGAAAGAGAAAGTGAAAGTGAGTCATCTTGCTGCATGATAACGTCCAGTCTTTTGTTGCTAAAGGTTATTCTTTTGAAATTGAATTGCAGCCTATCTATTGACCTGTGAGCTCCTCTAGGGATTCCCATTTTGCAAGAGGCGGGAACTGATCGAATTAGGGTCGGGATGAAGAAATCTACAATGAATTGAATGGAATCTATGAATAATTCTGTAGAGACTGAAGACAAACTGGCAGGATATAATAAATATATAAAAGTTGAGGAGAACATTTGGATTGAATAGATTTCTTTCTGTGAATTCCTTATGTGAAATCGATATTGCAACTTGCCTATTTACCTTTACACTCTCTTATGGGTTTCAATTTTTCAAGCATCTTGTTCACTTCCAAAGTGGCAGGACCTTCTCAAACCAGGATCAAATTCAAGAAACATAAGATGAACTGATCGGGTTTTTGAATAGATAATTCTCTGGGAACAGAATCGGCGACAACCTGTCAATATTGAATAAATGTATAAAGGCCAAGAGGAATATTTCAATTGAATTAAAAGATGTTTTCCTACGACCTCATAAAACCTACGATTTCCCTGCTTTCAATCTAATGATCTATTGAAGCTGAATTACAACAAAGAAATACCATGAGTCCCCATCAGCAAATGTATCTCTTTTTACGCATCTTGCCTGGTTGCCAAGACCAACGTGAATAGATTTGTACTACAAACTTATACCGTAAAAATAAGTCTATATTTTATGCGATAATAATTTACTTTATCTCAGGGTAACCATTCGTGCAATTTTATTTTGATTTATAGCTTTTAGTCTGTTCTCATTATAAATGGTGCTCATATTAAGAGCCTCGACACTCCACCACATCAGTCTTGCAAACCAACCTTCAAACCAACCTGCACGATGTTCTTCTCCTCAGAATCACAGTCTAAGAAACTAACGAAACAAAATAAAAACAAACTCTGAATCCCACGGAGACCAATGGAAACAGCGATGCTATGGAAAACGACAATCCGAGAGCGAACCACGGTAAATGATATTATACAAAAATGCAGATGGGCTGGACACTTAGCAAGAAGGAAGGACAACAGAAGGAGCCAAATGTTAACCAATTGATGCTCATGGGACAGTAAAAGCAGCAGGAAAGTCCAGACACAAGATGGAGGGTTGCAATAGAAAGGTTTGCCGGTAAGTCATGGCAGAGGTTAGTGCAATACCGGAAATGGAAATGCCTTAGTTCTGGTGGACTCATAATAGATGATAATAATGATGATGATGGTGATGTTTATATATGGTGCCTAATTAGCTCAGTGGTTAGCAGAATGTTCGTACGCTTCATTTCTGTAACCTTATGCAACGTATATTTATATTATTCCCTCTTACCAAAAATCAAAAATTCCTGTACCTCCATTTAAGGTTGGCAACATTTTTTTTTAAAAACTTTGTTTGCTCATTTTCATAGGAAACCAGACATTTGCCTTCGGTGATAGGAAGTCATTAATTATTGACTGAGATTAAGAGTATTAAAATCGCCAACATCGATTATCAGATGCGATTAATGTGGTTCATTCAGGAAATTACGAATAAAGGTAATTGTAAATACGGACATTGAACTCTACAAAGCCGCCAGTTTTGAGACTGGTTAGGAAAGTGTTGATTACCAATTAACTCTCATTCAGACCTCAAATATAGCAGCATTTATTTATTTATTTATATACACCGTCATTAACTCTTGAGCTATTGAGTGTATATAGATAAAAATACAATTCGAGGCTCTTTTTCTAATATTATTGTATGATTATTCACTTTGATACCAAAACTGAAGTTTGTTTTACGTAAGTACGGTATCAGAATAATTTTACGGGTTACGCAAAGAGGGGTCTCTTTTTTGTGGCAGTGCCAAGTAACGGCAGAAAACATAAATTTTATTTTATTTTAAATCATCAACGGTTTTAATGTAGGTTGCAGATGTGGGAACAACAAAAATAACAAAGTGAATGAATTCGTAAATGAGAAGCTAATTAAGATGAAAGTAAGTCTTAACAGTAAAATAACTAGCTCGTGATATTTAAGTATATCTGACGCCGTTCAAAGGTTATGGTAAAAACAATAACAATGATAAGGGTGTGGTAGCTTAGTAATCTCTCTAACAGCGAAGCTGCACGTAGCAGCAGTAATAGTAGTGGATGGCTAGAAGTCTTAGGGCCTGACTGCCGATAGCAAGCTAGCGTGCTGATGAGACTAGAGAAAGAAACGGGAGTAATGTTATAGATGCGCATAAGAAAGGTCTTTCTTTCTCTGTCTGTTCTACAGTAGTAAAGGGAAATGAAATTACATGCATGTGCAAGGAATATTGTTTGCACATGGTAAACAAAATGCAATGAGAATAAAGAAAGACAAAATACGCTGCAATGATAATAAGTATATTTATTACAGAACGTAATAACAAAACAATAGTTCTTAGCGGAGAAGAAGGAAGGAATGCATTTTAAAGTGTTCGTATTCTACTTAGTAAAAGTGTCTGTAGTTTGTTGAAGATGATAGAAAAGAGAGTGTGGGTGTGTATGAATGTGAATGAATATGTACATACATATCAGAGGTGAAAAGGCGGGTCACTGATGGAACCGTCATATTTGTCGAAAAGACAAATCTGACTGAACAAAGATGGAGAAAAGATTGGTCTTCTTATAGTAAGAGGTGAGTGGTGGAGTGTGGCTGGTCAAAATTGAGGTGTGTTGGATTGTGTATCATCAAGAGTCCAAGATGGAAATGTGAGGTGACAAGGAATATGATTTTGCTAGACTTGCCGTCTACAAAGCATATTAAATTCGAGTCGAGTACAAGATTTCTCCTGTCCTGAAAATTGGCTATCTAAAAGACGAGATAACCCATTTTCTCGTAATCAAAATCTGGATTGTTCCAAAGGAAAATGAGTCAAGTAGTTTCAAATCGCTGACCGTATGCATACGTGCAAAATACGTATGAGTCCGTTACAGATTTCCGAAAAGCTCTTTGGATGTTAAAGACTCCTCTTAAAATTATAGAAAATATTATTCCATAAATGTTTGCAAATCTGATATGTGGCAAATGCGAACATTTCAATTAGTTTTTAGCTCAGTCAGAATGCAAAATCTTAAATGTGGTACTCTATGGGGGATAGAAAGATAGGCGCCCTCTTGTTTATAAAGGAAAGAAGTCTCCACGATAGATAGGTCGGTTGGCCATATTTGATTATCGTGGCTTTCTGAGGGGATGGTTATGGATAAAATGATTTCATTGTGGGTCTGTCATATTTTATATCAAAACACGACCAGCGTGGTGGAAAGGGTGTTTCGAGTTCACGCGGCTCGGGTTTTAAGGGGACATGAACAACATACAAATAAAGGAATAAAACGTCAACCCTTAGAAAAATGAAACATTTATTCATTTAAATGAACAAAGGAAACTATGTGTTTGTTAATGTGTATGTGTGTGAGAGTGTTCATTATACCGTCTTAGCGGTATTTCTACATGTAATGCACGTTAATGAATGTCCAAGCAGTTTGTAATATATTGAAGTGTATATGTAGTGTTATATTTAAATGTACTTACATATATTGTATTGAAAGGTAATCATTTTCAGGTTTCGTATACAGTCATCAATCATGTGACTTCTGGTAAATTGTAGAATTGTTGTCTGGTCTTAAATTGATTCTCATGACCCAAAGTACCAATTCCAGCTTTAAAAGGTTAGGGTAGGCAGTTGCTTTGATGGTTGGGCTTTTAACCTGTCGGAAATAATTTTGTAACCGAGTAACGATTTCCGACGAGGAAGGGGCAGAGCCTAGGCACGAAGGAAAGGTAGAAAGTTCTCTTACCTTGTCGTTGACAGGGGTTCATAATAACATAAGTTTTGTGAAAGTTTGGTGTTTTCGCGACTCTGACCTTCCTAGGACCTTGTCTGGTAACTTTGGTGACTGGGTAACGGGAGTTATGATAATGAAATAAAACTTCCTGTCACAGAGGTTGGCTTTTTCCTGGTACGAGCCGGGCGATGCTTCAATAACGAAGCATGGTCGTACAAAAACGTCAACATCTTCTCTCCTCAAAATCTCCTTCATCCCAAAAAGAAATGGAAATCTTAATTTTGCCGCCTTTCTTGGCACTGCGCAGAGCTCTGTTCCGGTATACAAAGTCACATGCACATATACTTTTTCCCGTCACTTGACGGGTCCGAGAAATCTCTGCCCCTCCCCCTCCTGACCTCAATCCAGGTGAGTAACCATTTATTTTTCACAATATGTATTTATTAGATATTATAAATAAATATAAATGATATCATAGAATCGTTTTTCTAAGCCAGGATTCTGGGCTGTAAACAATTTCCCATAATATCCCTATAACGAGTACAGATATATCTTGAAAATGACGTGTGTGGTTAACGCGATCAAATCCGAAGGGATAATAAAGGATAGGTTATAGTCGTAGAATATCTCGTCTGCGAGTAAAGTCGGCACGTGTAGAGATTGCAGGAAGAAAAGACAAAGAAGGAATTTGATGCAAGGAAAAACAAATTTAATGCTCGGAAAGTGAATAACTCGAAACCATGTCACAGGATTCTTTTTGGACTTTTTGGACGAAGATCACATAGAACACCTCTACATATTCCCAAAGTATCGGATTGTCAATCTAAATTCTGAGATTTGAGCAAAAAAATAGCTAATTGTACTGTACTATAAGTTGAAAAAGCAGTCCCTAAACTGACTTTATTAATTGGAATCATGATAGCAATTAATTATAGTTTCCTATCCTTTGCCAACGTGCGTCTACTCTTGATTGAGGAAACTGTTCTCTCCCTCTCTCTCTGCGATCCCTTGCACGGAATATTTGTGCAGTCCTCACTGATAAGCCACATCCATCAATGTCAGTTTGGACCCTTTATACAAACAATCCCCCTTCTGGCTTTCCTTCCAACACACAGAATCCAAAACGTGTCTTGTTTTGAGATTTCCCATTAAACATATATTTCTTGGTTCTTCATTTATTTGAAATCTTTTAGGTAGATTCCACGGACTGCCATTTTGTGGCAATAACTCGAAAACCCATCACATGATGTTTTGGGACTTTTTGGATGAAGACCAGAGCGAACCAAACTGACCAACAACCCGACATTTCTACTGAAGGTTGAGGCGTAGACGAATTAAAAACATCAACGACAAAAGAACATTTGTTTTCAAAAACGGATACTTAATTGTGCTATCGGCTCTGAAATTAAACAAAACAAAATATTTGCACTGACACCCACACCGAACATTTCTTGAGAGTAAGAGCCGAAGGACTTTTGGTACTTTTTGTACCATCAGGCTCTGAAACTAAGCCATAACAGACCGAGAAGAGGAAAGTTCAAGGCCAAACCAAATAGAGCACGAAAGCCTGCACACTGCATATGTGGCTTTGCTACATTTTTATTCTATTTAATTCATTTTCCCCTTTTCATTTGGATAGTCCTAGTGTCTCAGACACATGACAGGTGTCTTCTAACACTTGGCATCCTGAGTGACTGGCCGTGTTACCAGTACCTAGGGCTGGCCCTGCTGAAGAGTTCAGGAATTGTCTATATTGGCTGCCACTGAGAAATCCTAAAAAGACGACAGTGCTGGATCAAAGAAACTAGATGCCCTGGGCGAGGGCAGAGCTTCTCAAAGTAGGGGTCGGGATCTTTCGGGTGTAGCACACTGTCAGTGACTAAATTCCGCCGGATGTTTCCAGAGAAAATGGACGCCGAGGCTCCCACGAGCTGGGAGACGGCTGGAAGACACTACAAAGGATTTCCAGGCAGGAAAGTTCAGTCAAGTGGAACAAGACTGACAGCATAAAATGGAACAATCAAGTGCTATGATATTGCGGTCTATGCCAAATCTCTCTTCCTTAATATCTTCAACAAACATAGGACAGACATTTTACTAAGCAATACACAAACTCTATAAATACTTACTTCTTCTCATCAGCTAAGAACTACTTTTTGTTATTATCTCCTGTAATAAATATCTTATTATTATCATTACAGAGTATGTTGTATTTCTTTATTTACATTGCAATTTTATTACCATGTGCAAACTGCATTCCCGTAAGTAAAGCTAGCGTGCTGATGAGACTAGAGAAAGAAAGAGGGTAATGTTAAAGATGCACATAAGAGAGATCTTTCTTTCTCTGCCTGTTCTGCAGTAGTAAAAGGGATTAAATACTTGCATGTTTTAAATTTTAATTTACGTTTTAAAATGGGGTGTCCAAAGTGCGCAGAAATACCTATATCTTAGGTATGTGCAAAATCGATAAAATCGATGCGCGTATTCGATCACCTAGAATATTTAAAACCTTACCAAAACTCATCTATTTATTTTTTAATAAAATGTTCGGTACTTACGTATGAAATTTTTTTTAAAAAAGATGTTTCCATTCCAAATTTTGGGAAAAAAAATGTTTTTTTCATGTGATTATAATATGAAATACACCCCCCTATTTATGTTGTTAATTTAGTATATTAATAAATATGGGCCAGTCCTGATTTTTACATATATGAAAGATAAGTCCGTGAAAAGTTAAATTCTGTTTTAGTTCCGTCAAAAATCCTTATTTGGGACTAATACAAAAAAAGTAAAATATTGTCTTGATAAATTTTCATTTTATTTTTAAGCTTAAATAAATTATGGCTATTTTCCGTAAAAAAAAAATAATTTATAAACATAAAATTTTCTTTTATATAGATCTTTTGAATATTTAAAATAAATCAAAAATCTTCGAAAATCTTATTAAAATATTTTCAATATTCAGCCAGCTTAGATTTTTTGAAAAATAAAGGAGGAGAGAAAGAGAAAGAATTTTTAAAAATGATATTATGACGAAATTCGACCCCTAACGTACTTTTAAAAAGATTTTAATGTTCAGATCTATGAGATTCGACAGAACGAGTGCGGGTATGGAAGGCAATAATTGATAATAAGCGATCGATAAATGTGTTTGCGAAAGTCAAGGGAGATAACAGCAGATTTTTAAAAATAATTAGCCGATTCAATTTTATTTTATAGCTAACTCAAAACATATATTCAATATTTTAACCATAAAGTTAGCCGAAAGTAGAAAGAATTTAACCAATTTTAGCCATTTTTTTAAAGAAGTTTTAGGTCAAGTTTAAAATAAGTTTGTTGCGTCAGACACACGCTTTAGAGCCAATTCAGTAGTCGCTTTCCCCATAAGACACTATTTTTAAAAGAAAAAGATTTTAATATTTCAGAAAGAAACGAAGGTCAGGGTCAATCAAAGCAAATCAAACTACATAGGAAAAAGATTGTTTCATAATTTTTGTACTTAAGATCGATAAAGCGGATTTAACCAAAACTTTTGCTTTGAGAATATTTTTGGAGTCAGGTACTAAAACTTTTTTTGGTAAATCCACTACAAATCTGGAAAGTTTAATAAAAGTAAATGTACGTTTTTTATTATTAATTTGTTCTAGAGACTTAGTATAGTTATTTTATTTGGAAATTAGGCTTTAAACGAGTTTCAAACATTTTTTAGCCATAGTGGGGAAAGATTTAGCGGATTTTAGCCATTTTTTTAAAAGCAGTTTTAGCCGAAAAAGATCAAATTGGAGTTGGCAACACTGATTAATGTTAGGAGAGCGGACAAAAATACTGTTTCAAATTAGAAAATCAACAAATAGATGACTCAAATTCAGCCACATTAAATTTCTTAAAATGTTAAGACGTAAACAAATGACAGCCATT
>VCCN01000785.1:523855-535374 GCA_006491835.1 Architeuthis dux | reverse complement strand
TTTGCCTTCTCAATGGTTTTCGCTTATATATAGGTCACGGGTGGGCAAACATTTCTCCCCGACGAGGCTACATGGAACATCTCTAAGGTATCTGAACTTAGAAACTATTTTTTAAAGCAATAAGGTAGATTGATTTCATGATGCGTGAGTCAAAACAAGATCAATATTTTTACCGATGTAAGTTTGAACACACATCCTTCAATGATACCCAAAGAATTAAAATATAACACCTCGCCTCACCCACTTACCTTACCCACCATGCCCCAGTTATTGTGAATGCTCAGACTTCATTTCAAGGAATTTCTTATTTTGACTGTGTTGAAAAGACTGTCTTTCTCGGACACATGACAGGCGCGTCCAAGCAATTAGCTCCCAATTGCACCCCTTCGCAGTTGAACCCAGTGGGCCTGCCCCCTTTGCTCCGCTCTTGCTACACCTCTCAATGGATATATCATGGATGATTATCAAGTGTTTTCTAATTATCTTTTAATAAATTCTTTTCTAAACACTTTGCATTTAAAACTTCTCATACATGGCTGTTTGCTTGACTAAAAAACAAAAATATTAGAAACCATCAACCAAAACTGTCAGCATAGCCAGCCACATTTGAAAACTGAAGAAACCTATGTATGTATGTATGAATTGCACATATGGCACTGTAAACTTAAACATTTACTCCTTATTATGTCTAGAAAAAAACTTTTGTTTTTGCTTTTTGAAAATTCCCCCCAAATAGGTTTTTAGTCAGAGATTCAGTTTGCAATGTAAGTTTATGCTAAATTGGTCCCTAGTTCATGTCCGGCAGCATTAATGCTTATCTTTTGAAAATTTGGAATTTTTTTAGTGATCACTGCCCAAGAAAAGGCAATTTTCTATTTTTTAATTGATTGCCCCCAACATGGCATGCTGCCAAAATACATTGGTGTGACTAACCAGACCTGTTTTGTACATGTTTTGTTTTATGGTTCTCCATGTGTTTTCCAGCAAAATAATTTTCAAACATTTCTCTACCTATGTACACAGTAACTCATGAAAAAATGAACACCTTATCTAAATTGAATTTGTTAAACATGTAAAGATGAAAGTTATTCCTATATTGCAATTTTTTTGTTTTTAAGATCATAAATGGTTAACCCTTTTTGTGGCAAATATTGATTTTTTTCATGAAAAACTGGATGAATGGACATCAATTCAGCCAGTTGTGGAAAGAATTGTGTTTCCCCCTCCAAAAGAACTTATTTGTAGCTGATATGCTACATTGGCACATAAGGGTGAAAAATAACAAATATACAATGTTTATCACATAGAATATTGTATGTTGAAAGTTTTCTCACGTGCTCATTTCCGGTGATAGTCCAAAATAGATTAAATTGATTTTTTAACCCAGCCCTAGTAATAAATAGTCATATTTCCAACATGTTGCAAGTTTGCTTATCTTGACGTGATGTGAACGTTGCGTGCCAATGTAACAAATATGCTACACATGTTTTCATCAAAGGTTTTACAACACAAAGTATTCACTGTAAAATGTTTACTATATCTAAATCATCAGTGTAGGAAGGTTTTCAAATGTGAAACATTCAATGAATATCTCAAAAGAAAAACAGAAAAGAGCAAGCCAAATTTAGGGAAGAAACGTACATTATCAAGGACAAAATCGAGTGCATGTAAACTTCTTCCCGCGCATCTGAAGAGTGAAATTTGCCTAGCAACATGTTAGGAAGGTTACAAATAACAACGTATGATTTTGATTCAAATGCGAGGCCAAAAACTAATGGCTGCTCGTTCTATTTGTAGCAGATCTGCTACATTGCCACAAAAAAGGGTTAAATGTTAAAATGTTAAAACAGTTCTTGTTATTTTTAATGAATAATGGAATGTCTTGTTTCTGATAAATAAAATTAAAAATGCAAGTCTCTAAATTATATTCCATTTAATTATTGTTGTTTCAAGAAAAGCAGGATATCAATTTTATTTAGTACCTGACCATGAAATGTGAGATATGTTGAGTTCATAGAAACACAAAATGAATTGTTATAATTTTGTTATTGCAAATAATGCATCAGTTTAGTATTTTGTTTAATAGTACTTATTCTTTATTCACAGATAGTGCAATGAAAATTTGATGGCCATAAACTTCAATTTGATGTTGATGATGAGAATGAAGAAAGAAACCATTTCTTGAGAAAGCATTTACACATATTCTTGGCAGCCGTGGGACTAGGCATTTTCACATTTCTGAACATATTTACATACACGCACATTGGACAGAAATGCTACTTTTGTGCAGTGTGAGGATCATCATTTTCACTTAATTTTGAGAATACAAATGCCAAGTAACACTGAAGAGAAGACAAACTCCTGACACGTGTGTACATCAGCATTATCACATACAAACAACCCCCCCAAAAATAAAACCGTATTCTTGCATATTCTTTAGATCAGCGTTTTACCTGAATACACATACAGACACTGGAGAGAAAGCTTTGTGCATCAGCCTCTTTAAAATGTTCAGATTAAAATAAAGAAATAAGGAGAGAAACCTTTCTCTTGTCAAGTGAGTGGATCAGCATTTTCAGATAATTGGCACTTGTATAGACATGCAAAGACACACTGGAGAGAAACCCTTCTCTTGTCAAGTGTGTGGATTAACATTTTCAAGTAAATCAAATTTGAAAACACACGTGCGAAATCACACTGGAGATAAACCTTTCCCTTGCCAAGTGTGTAAATCAGCATTTTCGTATAGTTCACATTTGAAGATACACATGCGAACACACACTGGAGAGAAACCTTTCCCTTGTCAAGTGTGTGGATCAGCATTTTCACAGAGTTCATCTTTGAAATCACACATGCGAACTCACACTGGAGAGAAACCTTTCTCTTGCCAAATGTGTGGAGCAGCATTTTCATTAAATTCACATTTGTATCAACACATGTGGACACACACTGGAGAGAAACATTTCTCATGCCAAGTGTGTGGTTCAGCATTTTCACGTAGTTCAGGTTTGATGACACACATGAGGACACACACTGGAGAGAAACCTTTCTCTTGCCAAGTGTGTGATTCAGCATTTACAACTAGTTCACAATTGAATCAACACATGCGGACACATACTGGAGAGAAACCTTTCTCTTGCAAAATATGTGGATCATCATTTTCAACTACTTCACAATTGAATCAACACATGCGAACTCACACTGGAGAGAAACCTTTCTCTTGCCAACTGTGTGGATCAGCATTTTCAGGGACTACAGTTTTGAAGCTGCACATGCGGACACACACAGGAGAGAAACCTTTCTCTTGCCAAGTGTGTGGATCAGCATTTTCACGTAGTTCACATTTGAAGACACACATGCTGACACACACTGGAGAGAAACCTTTCTCTTGCCAACTGTGTGATACAGCATTTTCAACTAATTCAAATTTGAAGAAACACATGAAAACGCACACTAGAGAGAAACAATTTAAAAAGCCAAGTACAACACACTGAGGGAACACCTTGTTCTTTTAAAGTGTGTTATGTATTTCCACTCATTTCACATAATGGCACACAATGTCCACATGTATACATATATAAATGCAGGCGTGCAGCAAAAGGATGAAATCAAACAAGGATCAAAGCCTGATTAATTGCTTTTATTCTCTTCATAAAGGCTTTGTGTTCTTGCCGTAAAAACATGAATTTATTCAGTCGAAACAGTGTTGCAGTTTTCGATCTTGGTTCGAGACCCAAATGTCAGCACTCAATGTTCTCAGTGGGAAAAGGAAAGTCAGAGAGAGAGAATTAGATGCTAAGACAACATATGTCTTTCTCTCTTACGCATATTCAACATCTCCACTTCCATTAATTTACCTATTTCTTTCTTATTACCATCTGGCTTTGATCAATCATATATATCAAAATTACTGATGTTTTTCAAATGGCCACTCGGCCAGATTATAATCTATTCCTGAATGCCCTAACTCAACATAGGATCTTTTCGCAAAATCCCTTATCCATTTAAATGAGTTTGTCTGAGGACCCAGATTCCTAGAAAAGACAACCAGACCCTTTAATGACTTAAATAGCTTCAAACCTTTATTTTATCCGATGTCCCCTGTTGGTCGGACAATTGACCTATGACATACACAAGTGTTTTTTGAGCCTGGGAAGCAAATATTTTTATCAAGGCCTTTCTTTTCATTTCAGATCAAAGAGTTTATTAAAACTGAAATGAAATATCAACAAAAAAAGTTACTATATTTATTAAATTTCATTACTAGAGAGATTAAATAAACCTAATTAAGTCACCTCCACCCCTTATAATATTACAATCTAATCTCTTAGATGTTGACACAACATTTCAACCGATTCATTCTACACCCATCTTCAGGTGTAATCTTAAACGCAATGCTTGCAGTACAGCTTGTTCTATAATTTTTACATGGAAATGTTCTCGTTTTCTTTCTTTGTTAGACAAATGATTCTACCTTGTGTCGAGACAAATTATGGTCATTAATATATCAGTAATCCATTTTTTCAAAATAATGAGATATTGGTTGCAAGTTTGAAATGGCTACCGTCATCTGGAAACGTCAAACCAAAAATTGCCCTTTTGTTTTGCAATACCCAATTGTTACACAATTCCCAAGCGGAGGGGAATATAGGTAGTCCAAGGGTGTAATCAATTTGTTTTTGAATTTCAAATGATGTGTTCCTCATTATTTTCTCTTGCTTTCTTTGAGTAACACATGCACAACAGCAGCTGCACAATTATACGCAAATTGAAATAATTATTTGAAATTATTCTTACTTAAATAGAAGTGGGGAAACTTATAAATGGGGAATGACCTTTGACTTTTGAACATGAAAAATTAGAAGCAGCTCCTTGTCATCAGTACATTTTGTAATTCTTTCTTTTTTTTAAAAAGTAATCCTACAACAAAAATGCAGTTATTTTATCACATTTTTTAAAAGTTCATTCATAAAAAATTGAATATTATTATTAATCACCTTAAAGCTTGGTAGGACAAAGCCGTCCTTGCTTGAACATCACATATTTTGTCCTCTTTTATTTCATTAATGACATGTTTAAACTTCAAAGACAGAATTTAGTAATCACAAGGACTAATTTGACCGATCACCATTAAAGAAGCTAGCATTTTTTACTTTCGTACTTACACAGTATTTCTATTTACTCGAGTACTAAGCCGGCATGGCAATGACTGAGTTTTTAGTAAAATACCATTATCTTATTAAATAAAGTATTGTAAACCATTTTTTATTTATTTTTAACTACTATTACTTTCATCTTAATTCTTTTAACTTGGTTTTAGTAAAAAAGCTATTATTATTCGTAAAACCATTTTACATTGTGATTTTTAAAAGAACTAAAAATTAAGATGTGGTTACATAACAGTCAAAAATTAATAAAAATGGTTTACAATATTTGAATGAATAAGAATAAAATAAAATAATCGTTTTTTAATAAAACTCTAACAGTCATTGCTGTGTCAGTTTAGTAAAAAAGTTTTTTTAAAAATGTTAGCTCCTTTAATGGTGATCGGTCCGTATGATGTGATCCATTTTTGACGTTTAAGTCATCCAAATTTGCCAAACAAACATTTCATACTAAAGAGATTTATATTTGTCTGTATCATGAATCATCCACTGAATAACTGGTGGCATGAAACTATAACCATTTAATTCCCTTGTTTAGGTTTGTAAATTGTTTCAAATTACAATGTATGTATTGCAAAAGCATGCACTGAATAAGTGACAATGAACTAATTAAACATTTTTTTTATTTGAGAAAAATATTGAAAATATATTACTACTGATATTTTTGCTTTTCATGACATTCTATACCAAAATATCTACTGGTATAAATCATGTAGCAGCACAGGGTAGTCACTGAATTCATAAAGAGAGACTGACTTCATGAAACAGGTTGTACAACATTTTAGATTGAATAAAGTTCAATTCTTTCTAAGCATTCACATTTGTAGTTGAGGGTTATTCCTATGTCTTATAATACATGCCTTCCTGGCAGTTCAACTTTTCAGAATTTCAGTACTACATGCCACATTTAGAAAATACATATAGATACCATGTATCCAGAAAACTTCTACAGACATTTTTACTTAGTCTTCCATCTTTCATTGTGACAGAGCTGCTTTGTTAGTTGACTTCTTTGACAAAAATTAAAAAGCTGTCACAGAAATTGAGGGAAAAATATGTCCCCTTTTTTATTTTGAAGTCTCACTTTGCCATCCTTCTTCCAGCAGACAGAATAGCAAGCGCTGGCAAACAATCAAAATTCATATTGCAAAATGCAGGGTGGTGGGGTTTTTTTTTCAGTATGTCATCCAGTCCGTCAGTGACGGTCATCGCTACAAGAGATGCTCACACATCTAAAAGTATTTGGACAGAAAACACTATATTAATGAAAAAGACACAATACACGTGAGTAATGATAAGGAAAAGTTGAATTCTGTTCATGATTTTAAATTAACTACTAAGAATGTGGTTTGTTATCCTTTCTCATACTATATAAGCTAAACTAGGAAATCTGCAGACAAAAGATTTGATCATTTTTTAGTAGGATGTTTTGCATTCATCTTTCAAGAATTATGTTTTAACTGAATGTTTATACATACCCCATGGCTAGTCTAAAAAGAATTAGTCATTCAAGGTCATTTGTAAACATTTCTAGCCAATTTTCTGAGTTGTTAGCTACAATCTTTCACCTTCAAAGTATTTGGAAATGTGATATTGCCATTCGAGATCACCATGTGTCATTTCTATTCATTTTTCTAAGACAGATTATTGGTTTGGTGTCATTACCACAACTAGAAAGAGAGTGAACCTTTGTGGTGTTTCAGGTGATGAATTTACATATCCGCTAACCTAGATCGGAACAGAAAGGCCCTGTCGGCTGGGACATAGAATATGCCGACTGTATCCTCTGCAGAGGGGTAGAACCCCCCCCCCAAATGAGGCCGGCCCTGTCAGCTGGGGCCTAGAATACGCTGACTGCATGCCCTGCAGAGGGGTAAGACCCCCCTAAACAGGCGCCACCAAAGTCGCAAAACTCTAATTAAAAAAAAATAACCGTTTACCAAAGTCACAAGACACTATTTTGGGGATTATAAACTGATTTCGGCATTATATGATCTATCAAAGGTTGATATGCCGCTAAACAAATCAATCAATCAATCAGAACAGAAACAAATGGATTTATCACAGGTCTGTGAGGGAGAGTTCACCATAACTATTAAACTATTGACTTGCCCTTGGGATGTTCAGCCTTTTGTGAATCAATAATATCAGGCAGAAGTGAAATTCGAAACTAAAGATTCTTTCTTGGTTCAGGCTGACATGTCGGTTAACACACACATCGGGTTCAAATTTTAATCTCCGATATTGGCGTATGAAATCTTGGCCGTGTGGCAATGCATGACTGGTTATTAAGGCCAAGGGTTAGGTTCACAACAACATAGCCTTTGGAACTAGTATTTAAGGTTATCTGGGCCATAGTAATGTCTTTGCTCCTGCACAATACTTTCACTAAGATAACTATCAGTGCTGCAAGTATCCTGGAGAGCATTTAACCTTTTTCCATTCACAGTCACATTGGTTGCAGCTTGAACGAATCCTTGTGGTACAAGTGTGGCCAGTACGTTAGAACTGACCACTGTCGTCATGAACTGTCTGCATGGCCAGCTTCGTACAATTTGAACCTTTTCTCTTCTTTCTCTCCTTTGACTTTTCATGTTTCCCAACCATTTTCTGCTGTTCTCCGCGGGCTGTTCGAAACATCACAAACTTTTCATTCGAGCCTGTACACTGCATATGTGGCTATGCTACATTTTTCTTCGATTTAATTTATTCATTTTCCCCTTTTCATTTGGATAGTCCTAGTGTCTCAGACACATGACAGGTGTCTTCTAACACTTGGCACCCTGGGTGACTGGCCGTGTTACCAGTACCTAGGGCCGGCCCTACTGAAGTGGTCAGGAATTGTTTAGAATGGCTGCCACTGAGAAATGCTAACAAGACTACAGCCAATGCCGGACCAAAGAAACTAGAGGACTTAGGTGAGGACGGTGCTTCTCAAAGTAGGAGTCAGGACCCCTCTGGGTGTAGCAATGTCAATAGAACTACTTACTGTACACATGGATGCCTGCGGGATCTGTAGCGCATGGATATATGCCTAATCACTTAGGCTCCCAGTAAACAACAGACCTGTAACGTACCTATATGCACAGTGAATAAAACCATATCAAACAACTACAAACTTGTCATACATTTAATCTTTACAGCGGAAAAGGCCACAACAGATCATCAATTCAACGTTAAAAACTCCTCCGACCAAGTGAAACACGCACCGAGCAACTTCGTCAAACGACAACAAGCAACAAGGTAACTGGCAAAAATCACATCAAATTTATTGTGCTCGAAAATATCTTCTTGGTAATTCATTCAACATGTATATTCTTTCATAATTAATGCTCATAAACGAACGAGAAGACATTTTTCGTCTATACAGTCTTCAGACATTCTTTTGAAAGTCACGTGATTGCTTTCTTCGTCCATTTTAACTCGAAATGCATGTGACGAGAAATCTTCATTTTTATACTTCACCATGTTGATATACACAACATATGAATGATTTTTAAAATATAAGTATAATAATTCCACCCTTAAATGAATAAAGAAATGTTCGTCTCTTTCAAGATTGTCTCTCGTTGCTGTTTCCTTTTCCTGCCATTGATCGTATTTACATGGAGTCAGTTTTAATTCACCTTTAAAAACCTGTACTATGGAGAAATCTAATGCTCCAAGCCGGCATTCACAAAACCAGGAAGGCCGGATTCTCATCAATAGATCCGGCTTCTTTTTCCCCAACAAATTCCTGCACGCCGGTAAAACATCTATAGAATGACATTTTTATCAACAAATTTCTTGGGCAGCTAAAACCATCTGAGAATTTTTGTGTCAGTCGTCTCAAACTTTCCCAACAAAGGGATGAAGCCTTTGCACTCATAAACATCAGACTATCAAACAGACCAGGTATCTATAATCTTCAGCTCAAGGTAGACACCAGAGTGCATATGAAACACACTGCCGTTAGTTCAGTCAAGTGGAACAAGACTGATGGCATACAATGGAACACCAATGAAGTGCTACGCCAGTATCGATATTCACAGAACATAAAATACACCAAAACAAAGACACCTGTCAACACAGTGGATGATCTCCAGATCGTTTCGACAAGATTGACTTGAATGTGCAGCAACTAGGAATACCTCAATTGTATTAAGAGATGCAATAAAAAGGGAGCTCAAAAACATGGAAACAATTGGTGCTATAAGAAAGGTGACAGAACAAACAGACTGGGTCTCAAGTCTAGTCTATTCACACAAGAGAGGTGGATGTCTACGAGTCTGTGCCTTGACCCAAAACATCTGAACACGGCAGTGAAAAGGCTGCACCACAAATCCCAACGATTGAAGAACTGACACATCACTTTGCGGGTGCCAAGATATTCTCCAAGCTGGTTATTGGTCTATTCATGGTTACCAAAATGGAATGGATCAGTATCAACAATCGGTACAGACAAAGACTCTCAGTTACTAACCACATTTCAATCACCATACAGCAGATAATGTTTCCAGAGACTACCATTTGGATTGAATGTACCTCAGGATACTTTTCAATTGGAGATGGATCAGATCCTGGAACATGTCGATGATGCAGTAGGAATAGCCGATGATATTGCAGTCTATGCCAATTCTGAAGAAGAGCACGACAAAGTCTTGCACAAAATCATGCAAGTAGCTACCGAAAACGGTCTTGTCTTCAACTCAGCGAAATGCAATATATGCCTTCTTTGGCATGATATATGGTGCAAATGGTGTCAGTCCAGACCCAGAGAAGATCCATGACCTGAGAGACATGCCTCCACAAAGATGCAAGGAACTAAAGAAAGTTTTCTGTGGGAAGAATACAACAATCGATGCTTTGAGAATCTCAAAACTGAGATTAGCCAGTGTTCAAAAGGCATCAAAAGCACTTCGGGGGGTAGAACCAGTATATTGGAACGGTATCAACACTGACATCGAGAACATGATCAAGAAATGTTATACCTTCCTGCACAGCCAAAAGAAACATTACAACCACACAAGATCCCTAGTTGAGCGTGTGAAGTTGTTGGTACCGATCTTTTCCATTTTGGTGATTATGAATATCTAATAATTGCTGATTATTACAGCAAATTTCCTATCATACACAATATGACAGGACATTGTATACGCAACATGGTCATATAAGCAACAAAACAAATATTCTCAGAATATGGTAATCCCACAAGGGTAATGAGTGACCACAGTACTCAAGTGAAGCATACAGAGAATTTGTTCGACAGTGGCAGTTCAACCACGTAACATCATCTCCAAGCTTTCTACAATCAAATAGTTTTGTGGAGAAATAGATGACTTGGGCTTCGAAGGAAGGCACAAAATGAAACTAGATATATAAAAGACAATCTACACATTTTTCTATGTAGAAACTCCAGGTGACCAGTTCGTTCTTTCAGTTCATCTGTTTCTTCTTAAGTATTATCATTAATTAGTGGCTTCAGTACTGATTAGTAGTTGAGACAATAGGGAGAAAAATAGAATAGGGTGTGGTTAGCTTTTAGAAGATTTAGCTGATCTTGAGATATGGCCTGATTCAGGAGATGTCAAATAGGTCTTGTCCACGAGTTGACTCTGACTGGTGATTTTACCTAAAAGCGCAGCAAATTCGAGACGCTGAGGTTGACGCCAAGGTCAACTATCTAGACAAGCAGGATGTGCTTTTAGAAATAGCACAAGCCAATTCCAGCACATGATCTACCACCACCAGGACAACCAGTGAGAGTACTAGACCAAAATGGGCATTATCAACCAGCTACTGTACTGACAAAATGCACACAACCAAGATCCTATATCTTAGAGTC
Source organism: Architeuthis dux (assembly GCA_006491835.1). Taxonomy (NCBI): domain Eukaryota; kingdom Metazoa; phylum Mollusca; class Cephalopoda; order Oegopsida; family Architeuthidae; genus Architeuthis; species Architeuthis dux. The sequence goes on along the minus strand of VCCN01000785.1, from coordinate 524,385 downwards.
CAAAGATGGTTCATGCAAAAGACGCAACAGAGTTCAGATACGGGATAGTGGAACAGCCACACCTAAACATGTTCGTTTCAAGGATCCTATTGCCACATCAGACCAACTACCGTCGTGTGAGGAAGGGGTAATTGGTGAAACCGACAGTCATAGCACGGATACACATATCCCAAGTGCTATACCCAAATTCACTAGCACGAATAGTGTCCCAGACCAAAGGACTCCAATGTGTAATCCAATAACAACCAGAAGTGGCCGTAAAGTACACAAGCCACTAAGACACAGAACAAACGATGACTAGTTTGTAATGATTCAGTTTCATTATTATCATTTATAAGTTTAACTTAATTTCACATCCACACTAACATATTAAAATGTTCTTAACAAATAACTCTTTCACTTCATTGGTAAGGAGGATGTAGCAATATCAATAGAACTACTTCTTGTACACATGGACGCATGCGGGATCTGTAGTGCATGAATAGATATGTAACAGACCTGTAACGTACCTATATCCACAGTGAATAAAA
>VCCN01000785.1:452306-493122 GCA_006491835.1 Architeuthis dux | reverse complement strand
CCCCCTCGAAACGTTACTCCCGGCTTTTTCTAAAAGTCATAAATCTCACTTTTTAAAAATGAATTAAATTAAACACTACCTGATTTTTATCATTCTATCTCATTATGGTCAGGATTTGTATTTAGTCTAGTAACGATGAGATATGAACAAGAGTTATGCTGATGACGATTCGTATCGCACCGCTCTTCAATGAGTGAGGTGCGAAAGCAAGCGACGGGAGAGACAAAGGATATCAGCGTCAAACATTGCAATAATCCTATCGCAGTAAATCCTATCCTTTTTCAAATACAGAAACCACCAAAGTTTACACATTCGATCATCTTGTAAGTATTTGAAGCTTTATTTTACTAATTAACTTGAACAAATAGTAACAAACTCAGTCTTTTCGATGACCGCTTCATATTCGATTGTTTACCTCCTACTACCTGTGTCCCATAATAGTTTTACATTTGCATATAGAAATCTATATAGAAATGTTACAACAATTATGGGACACTATTTTATACGTTCATTCAGCCACTTTATTATTTATCGTTAATCCATGTTGTAAAAAAATTGTTGGCGATAGTTTAATAATTCGGTCGGTAAGTTTTCTATTTATTTCTTCTTATTGTCTTTAACTCTTTACGTGTAGACATGGAAACGAAAAATCGGGTATCGGCTATTTTAGCACACGACACAATCTGATCAAAAACTTGATTACCTCGCTTGGATTATTTTACCCGTCCTCATATTATAATCGTACGTTCTTTTCCCATAAATAAAAATAATGCTGTTCAAACGATTCCGTAAAAAAACCCCTACTAATACAAAAAACTGAAAAATAAAATGTAAAATATTGCAAATAATAAAAGATAGCATCAGAATGGTTATGGAAGGTTTTCTAAAAAGCGAAAGTCAAGGGAGATAAAAACTTTCTTGATCTGATTTTTTTTTTGTTTTTTTGTTTCATTATTGTGAATAAACCAGAATGCCAAGTCAGCCATCTTTTGGCTAGATTTAGCCAATTTCTTTTACTATTTAGCCGATAAAAATCTGCAATATCAGCCGAAAATCTGGTCATTTTGTAAAAAAGTGGCCGATTCGATTTTATTTTATAGCTAACTAAAAATATATATTCAATATTTTTAGCTATAAAGTTAGCTGAAAGTAGAGAAATTTAACCGATTTTAGCCATTTTTAAAACAAGTTTTAGCAAAAAAAATCCAAATACAGTCAAGTTTAACATACATACATCAGTCACCCACTTTAGAGCCAATTCAGTCGCTTTTCCAATAAAAGTCTAAAAAAGTGGGAAAATTTCAGGAAGAAATGAAGGTCAGGGTCAGTTGAAGCAAATCAAACTACATAGGAAAAATGTTTTTCACATAAGTTCAATAAAGCAAATTTTAACCAGAAATCTGGAACGTTTAATAAAAGTAAATAATAATTTTTCTAATGTCTTAGTATATAGTTATTTTATTTGAGAATTAAGCTTTAAATGAGTTTATAGCCGAAAGTGGAAAAGATTTAGCCGATTTTAGATATTTTTAAAAACAATTTTAGCCAAAGAAAATCAAATTGGAGTTGGCAACACTGATTAATGTTAGAAGCTACAAGAGCAAAGTGTGGGAAAGGAGTACATGTGGTAGGTGTTGCAACCATTCTCAGGAGCTGGCAAATTTTTCTCAGAGTTGACAGCAATAAGACTGAGTTGTTCGCTTAGATGGTTTGTGAAGGAGGATAAACAGCTTGTTCTCACATATGATGTGAAGGTCCTCGGCAAGCCATCACTCCCAGATCTGTCTTCAGTTGCTCCATGTATGCACAAGGAAGCCGATAGTCACATGTTATTACATGTGGCCCATGCAGCAAGAAATGGCCATCAGAAAATCATGATTCAAACTGTTGATACTGATGTTGTGGTGCTAGCTGTTGCAGTGGCTCAGGGTCTACAGCCAGAAAATGAGCTTTGGTTGGCATTTGGAACTGGAAAGAATTTGCGATACCCGGAAGCCCATGATATTGGCTGTGACACTGTCATGCCTTGTTGGTCACAGGAAAAAGATTGCATGGGCTGTATCCAGATCTTACACATGCCCTGTTGAAACAATCTTCTGACCCAGATGACATACCACAGGTGGTAATGGCCACAATTGAGAGGTTTATTATCCTGCTCTATGACCGAACCAGCACAGACAAGGCAAGGATGAAGCGGAACAATGTGCAATCAATCCCTCCAACAAGGGCTGCCCTAGAGGAGCATGTTAAGAGAACAGTGTACGAAGGAGGTCATGTGAGGGGCTCAGCTGCTAGTGTTGACACCAGAACTACCTTCACCGTATAGACGGGGCTGGTCAAAGACAATTGAGGGGTACTATGAACCATTCTCAACATGCCTACCAGATGCAGGTCAGTTCAGCTATGAACTTGACTCCTGCAAATGTAAGAAGGATTTGTGTTAGGAAGTGGAAGTGCAGAAAAGCTGCCTTAAACTGCACCACCCTCTGTTACTGTGAAGGCGAGTGCTGAATGAACTTTTCCACAATAGACCGTAGCTTTGGGTAGTTATTATTATCACTTATTTTGAGTCTTGAATTGTGAGATAGAAGGAAGCTTCTAGGCAATTCTCAAGTACCAAATTCGATTCTGCATCATACAAAATGTATGATTTGTCACAGATCATCCATATCAGACTACTCTACACAACTTTATTGCAATTCCAATGTTCATACCATCCATGCCACCATCATTTTTCCATGATGTTCATGTATTATCAAAATGGCAATTCCCAAGAACAATGTATGGTAAAAAATTCAACTAATTATGTCCTCAATAACATATTATATCCATCACTGATAAGAAAATTTAACATTTAATTTGTTGAAAAATATCAACAAGATGAGCAACCAGCTCTCTTTCCAGCTCAATACACATTATTTCATCAACTGATTTTAAAAATTCATGAATAGAATCAAAAAGGTCATACATGTGTCACAGACAATTTCCTTTCAAAAGCATCTAATTTTATTGTGCAGTCGCTGAAATTCTTCTTTATTTTTGTGGTAAAGCTGCCAAAATATACAGGTATTCAACGGATGGGCTTTTATTTTATTCACTGCTTTGATAACAGATTGCATGGGACTTTGCAAGTTATCACTGAGATGCTTTGCAGCCAAATGTTGACAATGAAAATTCCTTTTTTAACTGTTAAAAATCCACAATGGCAACCAATCATCAAAGGTGCCCCACCAGTTGCACATGCAATGACATTTGTAAGGGGAATACAAAAAATTGTATGGTAAAGATCTACATCTGTTAACCAAGTCGAAAAAAAACTAGAAACAATTCTTTTTCGAATAATTCTTTGTGCTTTTAATCCATTAGACCCTAACAGACTTCCTAGAAGTTATTAGGTTTTAGAAAAAATATTTTTAAGGTTTTACGTGGGGGTTCTGTTTACAATGTAACTGTATGGTAAACAGAACTGTTACTTTCCGTCCGCTGCATTGAAGTGAGGATTTGTAGCATGATGTTACTTACCTTGAAGGTTGTTAACTAGGTTTCTTTGATGTTTTAATGACGATTTTCTTGTGATTTCATTAAGGTTTTTTGGTATGGGGCCATGCAGAGCTGCCCGAGAGTGAGCATATGTCCACCCAGGAGTGTGCGGTGGGGCACCTGGGGAGGCGGTTCTCGCCCCCCACCAGAAAACCTTAATGAAAGCATAGAAAAATTGTCATTAAAATATCAAAGCAGCCTCACAAGGGAAGTAACCGAATAATTTGATGTCTCACTTCCATACAATGGACGGCAAGTGACAGTCCCATTTACCATACAGTTAAATTGTAAATAGAACCCCTCCCCCCATAAAACTGTAAAAACCTTTTTTTTAAACTAACAACTTCTAGGAATATTGTTACGGTTTAATAGATCAAAAGCAAAAAAATAACTGGCGAAATAAATCTAAGTCAGGGATTTGAGGAAATCAAGTTATAGTGGATATGATAATAGTGTTGTTCAGTGTTCAATTCAGTTGTAGCCATTTGAGTCAGTTGTCGCAGAAGCGGTTCATTTAAAAAAAAAAAATTGAATGAATAATAAATGTAGAGAAAAGTTAACCCAGACATTCTATCCATGCCCATTGTAGAATGAAGTATATCTTTATGCGGTTGATCCAGCTAAAGGATCGTTCTGCAACTGCACTAGTTATTGGTAGGGTCAGGAAAATGTGGTGCAATGTGGACACATGTCATTGGTAATCATGAATTCAAGTACATTGTTGATGGTCAGTTTCTCAACAATTAAATTTGCCATATTGCTAGAAATCATTAGTTCTTTGTATATGTCTTTGAATGAAAGAAGCTCCTTTACTATTTCAGTTTGACTTCAGAAGACGTCTGCTAAAAATTCTAATTATCGGTATTGTCAAAATGCGTTGGATCTAAAGCACTAAATTTGGAAGCCACATTTTTAAAATGCTAAAATCTTTTACCTGTGCTATTTATAATAGAATCTAAGGACACTAAGAAGGATTCAAGTATGAATTTCAAAGAAAATTAGTTAATTTAATGATTATTTGACTGAATTTTGGAAAAATATTAGTTACTTTTCACTGAAAATAGAGTGAAAAATACATTTCTTTACAGGAAAGTTTCCTACTGCAATTTATTATGTTGCACTCTTTTCACACATAAATATCTCTGGGTTTATATTGTAGAAACATAATTTTTAAACTAAAGTTCTTTACAAACGTTCCTCTTACTAATGACCCAAAGAGTATTATGAAAGCATTGGCTGGAGTGTAGTATCTTAAACACAACGATAGCACAGATGTTTCCTATTTTGCATTTTTGGAAGCACATATGGAATATTTACTTTCAGTTTACGTAATTCGTATTGATCTTTCATTAAATCTAGGTGTTTAAGCATGTTTACTTATTGAATACGATAGTATCCCATGGCGGGAGTTGAAAAAGTCATTTTTCAAATATCGGACTGAACTTACAAAATATTTTTTAAAGCAATAAGATAAAACTGATTTCATGATGTGTGAGTCAAAAGAAGATCGATATTTTTACCGATGTAAGTTTGAACGCACATCCTTCAAGGATAACTAAAGAATTGAAATACAACACCTTCATAATAAAACAAATTGTGAATAAAGAAACCACTTCTTTTTGCATTCCAGTGTGTGCCTTTTGACTTTCTTTTAAGAAGCAGCTATTCTACAGGGTTATTTTTGGCCAGAGGGATGACACTACAGTCTATCTCTTCCAAAATTTTGGCTGAAAACCTTTCTGATGTTCGAAATGTCAAGACAAAAAGACGACAGTTCTTTTTATCTTATTGTTTCATTGGTCACTTCTTCGGTGACGGCCAGTAAAAGCAAGGAATTCTTTATCACAAATATGATCTGGACACTAACCTCATATACTTCATTTCAAGGAATTTCTTATTTTGACTGTTTTTATTGTTTAATTCATTTTAATTGGAAAAGCTGTCTTTCTTGGACACATGACAGGCACCCCCAAGCAATTAGCACCCTTGCCAACTGCCTGAGTTGCCAGTATTTTAGGCCAGAAGAAATTTTGCAGTTGAGCCCAGTGGGGCCTGCCCCCTTTTGCTATGCCTCTCAATGGATATATCTAAACACTTGCCTCTAAAACTTCTCATACATGGCTGATTGCTTGACTAAAAAACAAAAATATTTTCTGTTTTAACAAAAATATATTAGAAACCGTCAACCAAAACTGTCAGCATAGATTTCTTCAGTTTTCAAATGTGGCTTGCTATGTAAGTATGAATTGCACATTCAGGTCGCACCAATGGTGCTAGAAGGCTGAAACATTTACTCCTTATGTCTAGAAAACACTTTTTTTTGCCCTTTAAAAATTCCCCCCAAAATAGGTTTTTACTGGGAGATTCAGTTTGCAATGTAAGTTTATGCTAAATTGGTGCCTAGTTCGTGTCCGGCAGCATTAATGCTCATCATTTGAAAATTTGGATTTTTTTAGTGATCACTAATTGATTACCCAAACATGACATGCTGCCAAAATACCATTGATCACAGGATGGTTTCTACTGAGTGACTAACCAGACCTGTTTTGTACATTTTCTGTTTTATGATTCTCCGTGTGTTTTCCAGCAAAATAATTTTCAAACATTTCTCTACCTATGTACACAGTAACTCATGAAAAAATGAACATCTTATCTAAATTCAACTGAATAAATTTCTAATGAATTTGTTAAATTTAAAAAGATGTAAAGATGATAGTTATTCCCATATTTCAATCTTTTTGTTTTTAAGATCATAAATGGTTATGTGTACACTTGACTTGTTTTATTGGTTAACCCTTTTCGTGGCAAATATTATTTTTCATGAAAAACTGGATGAATAGACATCAATTAATCTAGTTGTGGAAAGAATTTTGTTTCCCCCTCAAAAGAACTTATTTGTAGCTGATATGCTACATTGGCATATGAGGGTGAAAAATAACATATGAAAAACAGAAAAAAGCAAGCCAAATTTAGGGAAGAAACGTAGGTTATCAAGGACAAAATCGAGCACATGTAAACTTCTTCCCACGCATCTGAAAAGTGAAATTTGCCTAGCAACATGTTAGGAAGGTTACAAATAGCAATGTATGATTTTGATTAAAATGCGAGGCCAAAAACTAATGGCGGCTCGTTCTATTTGTAGCAGATCTGCTACATTGCCACAGAAAGGGTTAAATGTTAAAACAGTTTTTCTTGTTATTTTTAATGAATATTGGAATTTCTTGTTTCTGATAAATAAAATTAAAAATGCAAGTCTCTAAATTATATTCCATTTAATTATTTTTGCTTCAAGAAAAGCAGGATATCAATTTTATTTAGTACCTGACCATAAAATGTGAGATATGTTGAGTTAATAGAAACACAAAATGAATTATAATTTTATTATTGCAAATAATGCATCAGTTTAGTATTTTGTTTAATAATACTTATTCTTTATTCACAGATATTGCAATGAAAAATTGATGGCCATAAACTTTAAACATCGATTTGATGTTGACAATGAGAATGAAGAAAGGAATCATTTTTTGAGAAAGCATTTACACGTATTCTTGGCAGTTGCGGGAAACCTTTCTCTTGTCAAGTGTGTGGATTGGCACTTGAATAGACATGCAAAGATACACTGGAGAGAAACCTTTCTGTTGCCAAGTGTGTAGAACAGCATTTTTGTATAGTTCACACTTGAAGAGACACATGCGAACACACACTGGAGAGAAACCTTTCTCTTGCCAAATGTGTGGATCAGCATTTTCTGAAAATTCAAGTTTGAAGAGACACATACGAACTCACACTGGAGAGAAACCTTTCTCTTGCCAAATGTGCGGATCAGCATTTTCAGAAAATTCACATTTGTATCAACACATGTGGACACATACTGGAGAGAAACATTTCTCTTGCCAGGTGTGTGGTTCAGCATTTTCACAGAGTTCAGGTTTGAAGACACACATGAGGACACACACTGGAGAGAAACCTTTCACTTGCCAAGTGTGTGGTTCAGCATTTACAACTAGTTCGCAATTGAATCAACACATGCGGACACACACTGGAGAGAAACCTTTCACTTGCCAAATGTGTGGATCATCATTTTCAACTAGTTCGCAATTGAATCAACACATGCGGACACACACTGGAGAGAAACCTTTCTCTTGTCAACTGTGTGGATCAGCATTTTCACAGAATTCAGTTTTGAAGCAGCACATTAGGACACACACTGGAGAGAAACCGTTCTCTTGCCAAGTGTGTGGATCAGCATTTTCACAGAGTGCAGATTTGAAGACACACATGCGGACACACACTGGCGAGAAACCTTTCTCTTGCCAACTGTGTGCTTCAGCATTTTCAACTAATTCAAATTTGAAGAAACACATGCAAAAACACACTAGGGGGAAACAATTTGAAAAGCCACGCACAACACGCTGAGGGAAAACCTTGTTCTTCTAAAGTGTGTTATGTATATCCACTCATTTCACATAATGGCACACAATATCCACTGGAAAGGATAGTATTGTCTATAACTTTGTGTTGTATACATATATAAATTCAGGAATGCAGCAAAAGGATGCAATCAAACAAGGATCAAAGCCTGATTAGTTGCTTTTATTCTCTTCATAAAGGCTTTGTGTTCTTGCCGTAAAAACATGAATTTATTCAGTCGAAAAATTGTTGCAGTTTTCAGTCTTGGTTCGAGACCCAAACGTCAGCACTCAACGTTCTCAGTGGGAAAAGGAGAGAATTAGAGGCTAAGACAACATATGTCTTTCTCTCTTATGCATATTCAACATCTCCACTTCCCACTTCCATTAATTTCCCTATTTCTTTCTCATTACCATCTGACTTTGATCAAAATTACTGATGTTTTTTCAGATGGCCACTCAGCCAGATTATAATCTGTTCCTGAATGCTAACCTGACATGGGGTCTTTTCGCAAAATCCCTTATCTGTTTGTCTGAGGACCCAGATTCCTAGAAAAGACAACCAGACCATTTAATGACTAAAATAGCGTTAAACTATTATTCTATCCGATGTCCCCTGCTGGTCGGACGCTTGACATACACAAGTGTTTTTGAGCCTGGGAAACAAATAGTTTTATCAAGGCTTTTTCAGAAAAAAAGTTACTATATTTATTGAATTTCCTTACTAGCAAAATTAAATAAACCTAATTAAGTCACCTCCACCCCTCATAATATTACAATCTAATATCTTAGATGTTGACACAACATTTCGAATGATTCATTCTATGCCCGTCTTTAGGTGTAATATCAAACAGAGAATTTAAATCTTAAACACAATGCTTGCGAATATTCTATTACAGCAATGCTTGCAGTACAGCTTGTTCCATAAGTTTTACATGGAAATGTTCTCATTTTCTTTCTTTGTTAGGCAAAAGATTATGGTCATTAATATATCAATAATCCATTTTTTTTGTGCAAATCTTGGAACAGAGACTTGAGCATTCAGGCGATTCAAAAAACCTATACACGTTGGAATTGTCCAACACCTAAAGAAAACCATATAGTGTTGAAATCCGTACTAGCCCGACGTATGCTGCTTCCTCATTCCCCAATGATGCTCCTCCTTTGGGTGGCTTATGTTTTTGCATGGGATTCAAAATAAGGAAATATTGGTTGCAAGTTTGAAATGTCTACCATCGTCTGCCAATGTCAAGCCAAAGATTTCCTTTTTGTTTTGCTATACCCAAGCGGAGGGGAATATAGGTAGTCCAAGAGTGTAATCAATTTTTTTTAAATTTCAAATGATGTGTTCCTCATTATTTTCTCTTGCTTTCTTTGAGTAACACATGCACAACTGCAGCTGTACAATTATAAGCAAAATGAAATTATTCTTACTTAAATGGAAGTGGGGAAACTTATAAATGGGGAATGACCTTTGACTTTTGAACATGAAAAATTAGAAGCAGCTCCTCGTCATCAGTACATTTTGTAATTAATTTTTTTTAAAAATGATCATACAACGAAAAAGCATTTATTTTATCACATTTTTTAAAAGTTCAGTCATAGTCATAAAAAAAAATTGAATATTATTATTAATCACCTTAAAGCTTGGTTATTTCATTAATGACATCTACATTTTTTGAGATTTGTTTAAAATTCAAGGACAGATTCTATTTATGCATTAATAATCAAAAATACAAACTATTGAGAAGAATTAGACAAATGGCACAGTTGGACAACTTAACCGTCAAAAATGGATCAAATCACAAGGACTAATTTGACCGATCACCACTAAAGAAGCTAACATCTTTTATTTCTATTTACTTGAGTACTAAGTCGGCATGGCAATGACTGAGTTTTAGTAAAAAACCATCATCTTGTTTATTAAATAAAGTATTGTAAACCATTTTTTATTTATTTACCTTCTTCTTTTAATTACAATTCAACTTGGTTTTAGTAAAAAAGCTATTATTATTTGTTTATTGTAAAACCATTTCAAAAGAAACTAGTACAAATTAAGATAAGGGTAAATAGAAGTAAAAAATTTAATAAAACTCTAACAGTCATTGACGTGTCAGCTTAGTACGAAAGTAAAACAAAATGTTAGCTCCTTTAGCGGTGATCAGTCAAATCAGTCGTCCAGACATGAAACTATAAACATTTAATTCTCTTGTTTAGGTTATGTACATTTGTTTGTATATGTATTGCAAAAGCATGAACTGAATAAGTGACACTGAACTAATTAAACATTTTGAAAATGTATTATTACTGATATTTTTGCTTTTCATGACATTCTACTGGTATAAATCATGTAGCAGCACAGGGTAGTCACTGACTTCATGGAACAGGTTGTACAACATTTTAGATTGAATAAAGTTCAATTCTTGCTAACCATTCACATTTGTAGTTGAGGGTTATTCCTATGTCTTGTAATACATGCCTTCCTGGCAGTTCAACTTTTCAGAATTTCAGTACTTCAGGCCACATGTAGAAAATGCATATAGATACCATGTATCCAGAAAACTTCTACGGACATTTTCACTTAGTCTTCCATCTTTCATTGAGACAGTGCTGCTTTGTTAGTTGACTTCTTTGACAAAAATTAAAAAGCTGTCACAGAAATTGAGGGAAAAATATGTCCCCTTTTTTATTCTGAAGTCTCACTCTGCCACCCTTCTTCCAGCAGGGTGGTGGGTCTATCGGTATGTCTATCAGTGACAGTCATCACTACAAGAGATGCTCAAAAAAGTATTTGGACAGAAAACACTATATTAATGAAAGACACAATACACGTGTGAGTAATAAGGAAAAGTTGAATTCTGTTCATGATTTTAAATTAACTACTAAGAATGTGGTTTGTTATCCTTTCTCATACTATTTAAGCCAGATAAAAGATTTGAACATTTTTAGTAGGGTGTTTTGCATTCATCTTTCAAGAATTATGTTTCAACTGAATGTTTATACATACCCCATGAATATGGTTCAACTGAGAAGAGGTCAATTTTCCACATAGCCTGTGTGTGGTTGACCTCAGAGGTTATTCGAGGTCATTTCTAGACAATCTTCAGAGTTTTGGGCCACCATTTTGCACCAAGGATGGTGAAATTTATCATAGGGGCACATCTTCTCATGGTGAAGATCTCAATCTATGTGACGTTGAGGTCACCAGAGGTCATTTTAAAACAATCTTCCAATTCTTTGGCCACAATTTTGCACCTATGAAACTGAAATTAGACATAGGGGTAATTATTTCCATGGCAAAGCTGATATGCATTGTGATTTTCACCTCAGAGGTCATTTCTAGCCAATTTTCAAACGTTTAGGCCACAATTTCGCACCAAGCTGGATGTTTGCGTACATCCTTTCATGTTGGAGGTAACAGGCTAGGCACAGTTGACCTTTGAGGTCATTCAAAGTCACAAGGTCATTTATACACAATTTTCCCAGTTTTTGGTAATAATTTGGATCCTATGGATCTGAAATTTGGCATAGGGATAAGGCTTTTCAGGTCAAAGATCATTGGCAATGCAAATTTGACCTCAGTCATTTGTAGACATTTCCAGTAATTTTTCCAAGTTGCTAGCCACAATTTTTCACCTATGGAACTAAAATCTGGCATAGTTGTTAATTTATTCACATTCAAAGTATTTGGCAATGTGATTTTGCAATTGGAGGTCACCATACGTCATTTCTGGACACAATTTTGCACTTGAGATGTAGAAATGTGGCTTTACACAGCGAAGGTTATAGGCAATGAGAGGTTTATCCTGGAGGTCATCTGAGGTCTTTTCTGCTCATTTCTAGCCAACTAAAGCAATTGATAGCATAATATTGAGTTTGTTATGAAGTACAAACTTTTTTACCTCACGAATGGTCAAGCTGATAACGTCATTCAATTGGGTAGGTGGTAAATTCCAACCATTCTTTTATGCAGAATCGTCTCAGAGGTCAATTTTGGATTAAATTAACTTTTCTGTGCCATTTTGCAGCCAAACAATTATATTCTTGGGGTAATTTAGTAAAGTGGGGTTAACCTGGGCAGAATAAAACATGATAGGATAGGTTGTGCTAACTCCCAAGTTCATTGGAGGCCAGCACATGTTAATTTTGGATGAAAATAGCTTTTGGGAGCAAAGCGAAACAACTTTAGAGGCTAAAGAATTTGATTTTTTTCTTCTTTTGTTTGTAAAGTGTTGTGCAACCATGAGAAACGTTTTCAGACTAAACTTATCAAATTTTAACAAGACACAAGGACAATCTTTCATGCTCACTGGACTTATCCATGCTTTTCCTATGGACAGCTTTATATTGGTCATTCTAGGGTTGGATCCCCAGACAACCTTTTCATACTGTTGTGATACTATCTGTGGCATGATATTGGAAGTGAGATATACCCTGGATTTTACAAGTGCATGGAATCTCCATAAAAGATTTCAAATAAATGAAATCTGATTTATTTTAAAGACCCAAGAAATTGCTAGCTGAAAAGTCTAAGCTAAATATATTTTTAAAAGACAAGTTTTGGATTCTGTGTTGGAAGAAAAGCCAGAAAAGGGATTGTTTGTATAAAGGGTCCAAACTGACATTGATGGATGTGGCAACTCTTATCGGCGAGGCCTGCACAAATACTCCTTGCAAGAGATTTTAGAACAGGTCCCTCATTCAAGAGCAGACGATAGGAAATTAATTAATTGCTATTATGATTCCAATTAATAAAGTCAGTTTAGGGACCGCCTTTTTCTACTTACGCAAAAGAGGTGTGTAGCCAATTGGCGTTCACAGATTGGTCATTAGAGTGGGGACAGGGTAGGAATTGGACCAATAGAATTGCAAGTTAGCACCTAGGAAATGAACGGTTGCAAAGATGTTGAATTAAATTCCAAATTAGGAAGACCCTCGTATTTGGCGAGGGAAATTGGTTGAACTAGATTAGAACTAATGGGTAATTAATCATGCCCCATACTAGGTCAAACCCACTCCAAGAAATGACCGATTCTCATAAAAGGGGATGGGTTTGGACCATCGAAAGCAGACAAAACCACTTGCCAAATGAACCCTTGCCGTTAGCTGTAGTGGCCTGACTCGCTGAGACTATGAACTGGTATGATGACCTGAGATTACAATTTAAGTGATTTCAACGAATCTAACCAAGAAACATAAATTGGAGTTAGAAGTTCTATCCTTACTTCTTGGCTACAGGCTTGAACCCCTGTATCCCTGCATAGACCACACTCTGCATCTCCCTCGCCACTAAAAAAAACTCTTCCCTTTTGTCTCACGGGTTGACCGTTAACTGACCAATCCACTCACCATAGAAAACGTATCACATTGCCTCTGGTTTGGGACTGACAACGAAATACCATACAAAATAAATACTTAGTTATAATTCTAACTAGTTTTGTGGTTCCTGTTTATATATCCTTTTTTTCTTTCATGTTTTGCCTATTTTCACCTCGACACCTGTTCCCAGAGATGCTTCAACCAAAGCACCAGAACTTCATCCTTCGATATTTACACCATGTGGGGGAGGACGCCCTCTGGTGTAGGGTGTCCGACAGCGAGCAGCCAGCGACATTGTGATAATTGGTGCAACGTGACATAGGATTTGACCCGAAGTTAACCACTGATCAGCAAACCAGAGTGAACCAAATTGACCAACAACCCGGCATCTCTACTGAAGGTGGCTGTGTAGACGAATTAAAAACTTCAACGTCAAAAGAACATTTTTAAGAGATCATGCATTGGGTGGTCGAGGATTTCCCGGAAGATTTAGACAACAAAAGAGCATTGGAAGGGAGTTCAGGGGGCCCATTGGCCAAAGCCCCAATTGGACAGGTTGTTCAGATTCTGAATTGCAACTAATCCAACCGGTACCGTTGGAAGGATGTGAGTCCGATTCAGAAGGCGGCGGTGTTTACCCCGAGCAATTCGGATGAGTGATATTCAGAAAATGAAATCAATACATTCAATCCTGGAGGTGGTAATCGTCCCCTAGAGAAATTAAATTACGGCTGTGAGGGGTAAGGATAATTCAACCCTGGGTGAGAAGCATCAGCGGGGGTGAGTGGATCTGACCACTACAATACATGAATCAAAAAGGGTTACAACCAAGATAGGGCATCATTATGTGTCTGAGTGACAGTGTGGGTGTGCGTCGGGGTGTCCGATGCTTGCGAAGGTAGCTGGTTGACTATGTACAACTCAATCCACTGTGCAGCGCTAATTGGGTGTCTGTGGGGCGTTCGATCTTCCGATTCACCTTCCCCTCGCTTTATCAGAAAGGTGTTCTAAGTTGTACCAAACTTTTAAAACATGTTTTAAATAGGCTTCTAGACAACACTTAATTTCAGTAGCTGATATGCCTGAAACTCAATCTTGGATACATAATCTTTGAAATTTGCTGGGGGAGAATGCCTTCAACTTACTAAAGTTTAGTAAGTTAAAGGCTTCCAGGGCCTTCTCTTCCAATAGAAATTTCTTTGTGTTTATCCGTGATCGAATTTTGTCAGAAAACTCACGAATCCACTTAATACGTACTATTGAATTTTGAGGTGTGGGAAGCTCTTTCAACGGACGATTCCTCTCGGGATCAGGCCTAATGACGCCATTCCCAAAATAGTATCCCAGAATTGAGTGCACTGACTCCACCATTTTTGACTTGTTAAGTATAAGTTTTCTCCGACCGATGGCTTCCAGGAATTCCTTCACATTTTGGTCATGCTCTCCCTGTGTGTCCTGCAATAGTTATATAATGAAGAAGATTATTAGTTATAATAAAGGGAAGTTCTCATTATATATATTAAAAGTATTTGACTCTGTTCTGAGATGGCAAAGTTAACAGTATAAACAATAACAAATGGGCGTAGCCGTAGTAGTAGCAGCTGTAAGCTAATAGTAGCAATAGTAGTAAGGGTTTTAAGGAGCTGATTGTAAGAGATATAGAAAGGGTATGTTTCACTATGTGTCAATAGGATTCTTATGTCTTTTCTTACTCTTATCGTCGTCGGCCGATATTCGTAGATATACGAATGCAAAGGATAGAAATAAATATGCAATGCAAGGAAAGATGCACATGGTAATGTTGCATGCAAATAATAAATGCAAATACATTGTAGCATAACAAAAGTGTACTTATTAAAGATGTGCATATTATCAAAGTAGGTTAGTTCTCATTTATAGAGAAGAAGAAGAATGCTTATAAAGTTTGGTTGACTACTTTCTTAAAAGGGTATAAAGGATTCCTATGTTGTTAGCGTGTATGTAAGAAAGAGTGTATATTTTTGTATGAAGATTAGACCGATCTTAGTTCTGCAGGCGACAGAACTAAGATGGATGAAGAATGAAAATAGTTTGTCTTCTTATAGGAAGAGGTAAGTGGAAGGTGTGTGGCTGGTGTAAATGTAAGCTTTTCGGAGTGGTTCTTGTCAACCTCCCAAGGTAAAATAGGGAATGACAAGATACACAGTATTCCTAGACATTTGGTCTACAATGCGTATCGAATTTCAAGTTGTTGCGGCTAAATGGAAGATAACTAAGTGGAAGGAAGGAGAGGGGGGATATTTGAATACGGAGAGAGAGAAGATTAAACAATAGGATTAGAAAGTCGCTCAATTTCGTCTTTACAAGTAAACGAGTCAACCCAATGTAATAAAAACGATTCTGTTTTTACTAAAATGTTTGTCTCCGATTATTGACTTATTCATGTATGCATGCGTGATGACATTCTCTCTACAGCGCAACTATGCAACGAAGATCCCAAAGAGGTGTGTATTGTTCCCCTTCTGGACTTTTCATTCAAGCCTGCACGTATGGACACAGCATATGTGGCTATGCTACATTTTTATTATATATAATTTATTCATTTTCACAAAAAATATTTTCGCGGTAGTTTGACTTTCAAAAAGTGATAAAATTTGTTAAATGGCCAAAAGCTACCAAGAAGACGCTAAAAATGGTCAAAAATGGCCCAAAACGGCCAAACTATTTTAGGTGCAAACGCGTTAATTTAGCGCTTTTTGCACTGCCAAAACAAAAAACGCGCTGAATCTAGCGCGAAACGCGCTAAATTAGCAACACTGCCTAGGGCCGGCCCTGCTGAACAGGACAGGAATTGTCTAGATTGGCTGTCATTGAGAAATCCTAACAAGACGACAGCCAGTGCCGGATCAAATAATCTAGAGGACAGAGCTTCTCAAAGTAGTGGTTGGGACTCCTCGTGGGGGTGGGGGCGTTGTCGCGTAAAAATTACTGGGGTGTGCAGAAATATTTGAAAATCACTTTTTAAAGAATAATTATGTAACTAGTGTTATTTTTTTACTATATACAAAAACGTACTCCTGGTGCTTACTGTGAAAATTCTATTCACATTTTTTAAAAAAGGTTTTAGTATTTTAAAAAAAATAATTAATTTTTTCTCGTAATAAACACTGTAAAACTCAATATACATCCCTGATTTTTATGGGAATTTATTTTTTGGTGCCCCCTTAGATTATGAGGCCCTGGGCTGCAGCCCGCTAAATCCGACACCAGCGCACACCTGATGTTTAAAATGGCACATCAATAAAAAGATATAAAAGAATTCATGAAAAAACATCAATACGGTGAAGTGTCAAAATCAGTTCCATTCAAATTATCTAATAACGACGGTTAAAAACGGTGTTTACCTCACAATCTATTGTATAAAAACTGAACTTGGGTGTATTTTAGACTAAATTCATAGAGACAACATCAAACTCTGTTTGGGTTTCCTTTAAAAGCAAGTTCCTTTCGTTTTTGTCTTCATTTTCTTTTTGTTTAGTTTGTCTGAAGAGAGAATAATAGTCGTAATGGTTTACCTCGTTGTATCATTCGTTGTTTTTGTCTTTGAAAATGTTAATAACCAGTTTTAAATCGGATTAATTTAATCTTAATATTTGTATGGATATATTTCAAAATTTATGAGATATGTACAATCTTATACTAATTCACCAAATGTTCATTTTAGTGTTTTGTTTACCAATGTGACCCCCATGGCAGGGTTTTAGCAAGTTATTATTTGAAACACCCCCCCCCCCCCGCATATATTTTCGGGGGTGGGATCGATATACAATGTAAATTCATACTAAAATTGGACACATTCTTTTGCCCGCTTATTTGTTTATTTTCTGTCTAGCGGTGTTTTTCCGTGATCACAAATACCACTTTTTAAAAACAAATTAATTTAAAACACTATCTGATTTCCATCTAGAACAGTGGGTACTTTGGTATCGTTCGTAGGGGCTGAGTGTAAGAGGAAGAATGTCTTTGTTTTCTGTTAAGCGTACATACACGTAAATCTAAAAGTCACAAATATCACTTTTTCCAAACAAATGAAATTAAACACTACCTGATTTCCATCTATCTATCTCATTTAAAGTCATGATGGGTAGTCTAGTAAAGATGAGATCTGAACTATAGTGATGATGATGATTCGTATCGCACCACTCTTCAATCAGTGAGGTAGCAAAGGACGGGAGAGACAAAGGATATCATCGTCAAACACCGCAGTGATCCTAATCCATCCCATCTTTTTCAAATACAGAAACCACCAAAGTTTACACATCCATCATCTTGTAAGTATTCGATTGCACTTAACTCATACTACCGCTGTTCCATAATTGTTATTACATTTGCATATAGAAATGGGACAGTATTTTATACGTTCATTCAGCCACTTTATTGTTTATCTTTAATCCATGTTGAATAAAATTTGTTGGCGATAGTTTAATAATTCGGTCGGTAAGTTTTCTATTCATTTCTTCTTATTGTCTTTAACTCTTTTAGGTGTAGACATGAAAAATCGGGTATCGGCTATTTTTGCATCCGAAACAATCTGATCAAAAACTTCGTTTGTTTTACCCGTCCTCATATTATAATCATACGTTCTTTTCCCCATAAACAAAAATAATGCTGTTCAAACGATTTTCCCCCAAATGTTCAATTCAAAATAAAACTTGCGTATATATTAACTTTTTTGTTTCTACACAAGTTTAGAATTTGTAAAACATAAATTGAAAAAATAAAATTTAAAAAACGGTATTTTATTGGATATAAAACACAAGAAATGGTTTGAATTAGTAGCAGAAATATAAATCAGTTTTCTATTTATTTTCTTCTTATTGCGTTTAATTGTTTTTAGGTGTGGATATGAAAATCCCGCCCCTTTTGGAAAATAAGAAAAATACGATGATAAATATGAAAGAATCCTTTTTTTCTTCTGTTTTTTAATTTATTTTATTCATGGTAAATCTTTGACGGGCCTAAAATACTGTAATTTCCGGATAACTGTATAGCTGAAAATGTTATATTGGGGCCACTTATCTGAAAATTTATAATTTTGGAGATTTTTTGCCTCAATTTTGGATATGTTTTTAAAAGAGTTGGCAATGCTGGCTAAAGCCATGAGTGCAACCTATCTGAGAGGACAAGTTCTAAGGTGGACACAAATAACTTTTCGCCCAGATTATTTTTCAATCTTTATTCTTACTAATAAGACAAACATTCCGACAATAATTGAATTTTATATGATTTTTAAGTTTTTTGTTTTTTTTAAGGTGTCGATTTTTTAACTTTGTTTTGAATAAATAAACTTTTGATCAAATTAAAACTGCATATTTTTAAAAATTATTTGTAAAAGAAAATTAAGTAAATACATAGTTTCGTTTTTACAAAAAATAAATACATAGTTTTAATTTGATGAAAAGTTTATTTATTCAAAACACGGATAAAAGCAACTATTTTTTGCAATGAAAGGTTTATGTAATCAAAGTGAAATCAAACTTTTGTTTACAAAAAATAAGTAATTATATTCGGGAAATTCGCCGGCTCGATAAATATTCAAGATAGGTATTTCGTGACCTAGTTCTGAGTGATTTGACACCTTGATAAAATAAACGTCAAAATCATATAAAACTTTTCGTCGAAAAATGTTTGTGTCATTAGTAAGTTGAAAGATTGGCAAAATATATGAGGTAAAAATTATTTGTGTACACCATATAAAACCGGAGATATTGTTGAATAAAAATACTTTTTCATTGTGATTAAAAAAAACTCCCCTTAAAATTTCATTGATTTATTTTCAATGGCTTAGTCCAATCTTTTTACATTATTAAGTCAAGCTCATGAACATATAAATTCTTCTTCTGTTTTTTAAAAAGCTATTGCTATTTTCCGTAAAAGAATTTTTTTTTTAAAAACTGCGGGAAAAAAAATACTGCTCTAATTGCCAATATTTTTCATTCATTTGGTAAAATGTGATTTATTGCTATTTTCCGTAAAACGAGAAATAATCTTATCATTAAAATCTTTTTTAGAGAGAATTTTTACTGTTTTTAAATGATTTTTGAAAAATTCAATTCTGTTCTCATGTGATGTACTGAAAGGGTAAGTAAAGATATGTAAAATAAAACTGAAACAATCTCAATTTTTTTTCTTAATTTTTTGGTTGTGATTTAATTGGCCGATATTTTTCGACAGATGGACATAAATGTAAATTTTCTATGATTATCATGTCAAACAGGACACAACTGCTGTAATAGGTGAAATTATAGTTTAAAACTTTAAATTGACTTTTATGGGCACAATTCTACGTTGAAGTTTTGTTTTCTTTTTTCCGGACACATATTTGGACTTTATTCTTTCTAAAAAAACAAGAAAAAACTTACAAACAACAGTTTTTAAATTTTAATTTACATTTCAAAATGGGGTGTCCACAGAAATACCTAATTCAAGATGTCATTGCCAACTTAGATATTTTATATCTATAAACATTTATTTTTTGTTGCATTTAGATACTAGCAATTGGATAAGTTTAGCTATTATTTATATTTTTAGTGTTATTTTTTAATATTTTTCAAATAACATGCAGTGATTGAACACTTAATAATAATGTATTTTTAGATATTTCTTCCTGTAAAATTTAGATATTTTGGATATAAGAGTTGGCAACACTGACTAAGAAGCATGAGTGCAACCCATCAGAAAGGAGAATTATGTACTTGAAATAGGCTTTTTTTTATAGCAAAAAATGATAACAAACATAGAATGTGTAAGTTCTCTTTAACTTTTACCTGAGATGGTTGGCGTTGTCTGTCAAGTCGCTATAGCCAGAAAATTCCAATGCATTCTGCTCCTTGTGTTGTGTTCTCTGCAAGTTATTGCTATATGATGCGCTTCTAACCTGGACCAGAATCTCCTCAATCGTCATACAGAAACGAAACAAATGCCTTTGAATAAAGCACTTTTTAAGCTACATTTTGATACCAAACATGAGCTTATTATTAGAACAGCTGGAAATTTTGGGTCAAAGAACATTTATTTCTCCACTAGGTGTTTTTGGTTCCAAAGACATTGTAAGAGTAGATTTCGGCAACCATTTATTTATAGAGACTTTTTTTCCAACCACGTTAAAAAACCATCACAGTGTAGCTTGGGCACTGTATACACATTACATTTGCTGTAATATACATTTTAAGTCAAACGATGACAAATAAGACACCAACAGATTCAGAATTAGACATTTTTTATTATGGCATGCATAACACTTTTGTATTAGTCAACATTATGGAGAATGAACACTTGAGAAACAGTGAAAAATTAATGTTGCCGATATTCACAGTGACAATCCCAAGGTTACCTATATTATTGTAGATGGGCAGCCATCAGCCAGATGCTGAAACCAACTTCTGTGAAGACCTTCGATGAGTACGACCATGACATCTTCATTCCATATCTGACCAGAAAACTGAAACAGAAGTGTGGGACCGCTACTTGTCTGAGTCTTTAAAAGTTGCTACAAGAGTGAAGCATGGATAAAGGGTACAGAGATGTGTGGTAGATGCTGCAATCATTCTCAGGAACTGGCAAAACTTTCTCAGAGTTGACAGCAATAAGACTGAGTTGTTCACTTGGATGCTCTACTCTGATAGTTTGTGAAGGAGGATAAACAGCTTGTTGTCACACATGATGTGAAGGTCCTCAGCAAGCCATCACTCCCAGGTCTGTCTTCAGTTGCTCCATGTAAGCATGAAGAAGTCGATAGTTGCATGTTATTACATGTGGCCTATGCAGCAAGAAATGGCCATCAGAAAATCATGATTCAAACTGTTGATACTGATGTTGTGGTGCTAGCTGTGGCAGTGGCTCAGGGTCTACAGCCAGAAAATGAGCTTTGGTTGGCATTTGGAACTGGAAAGAATTTTCAATACCCAGAAGCCCATGAAATTGCTGCAGGGCTGGGCCATGAGAAGGCATGTGCACTGTTCCATGCATTGACAGGCTGTCATACCATAGGTGCTAATGGCCATGATCAAGAGGTTTATTATCCTGCTCTATGACCGAACCAGCACAGACATGGCAAGAATGAAGCTTTTTATGAAGAGGAACAATTTGCAGTCAATCCCTCCAACATGAAGAGCATGTTAAGAGAAGAGTGTACAAAGGAGGTCATGTGGGGTCAGCTGCTAGTGTCGACACCAGAACTACCATCTCCATATAGATAGGCTGGTCAAAGACACCTGAGAGGTATTATGAACCCTTCTGGACATGCCTACCAGATGCAGAGCAGTCTAGCTATGAACTTGTCTCCTGCAAATGTAAGAAGCTTTGGGTGAGTAAGTGCAAGTGCAAAAAAGCTAACTTAAACTGCACAGCCCTCCATTACTGTGAAGGCGAATGCTGAAATAGACATTCCAACAATAGACCCTAGCTTTGGGTAGTTATTATCACTTATTTTGAGTCTTGAGATAGAAGGAACTTCTGTGCAATTCTAAAGTTCCAAATTCAAATTCTGCATCATAAAAAATGTATGATTTGTCACAGATCATTCATATCAGACTACTCTATGCATCTTTATTGCAATTACAATTTCCATACCAGCCATGGCCGCCATCTTGAATTTTTGATGACTTTCTTGTATTATCCAAATGGCAATTCCCAAGAACAATGTATGGTAAAAAATTCAACTAATTATGTCCTCAATATCATATATCCATCACTGATAAGAAAATTTATCTGAAAACAGTTTTTGCTGGCAGCCATTTTGAAAATTCATGATGGCTCAATATCCAAATTTATTTGAAAGTCTTTGGCTATAAGTATACCAAATTTCATGCTTGTGTACCAAATTTCATGCTTTCATCACATGTTTTGAAATCAATCACCATATATATCAGTTTTAGCTATATATAATTTTTTGCTATATATATATATATATATACATACACATACACACATCATATCATTGTTAGCTATACAGTTTCATGCCACCACATTTTAGACCTGTCAAACCAAAGATTACCTTATTTATTTACCTTTCACAGGTGGATTTGTAATAAGAAGGAAAAAAGTAGACGATATAATAATTTTTGTGAGATTGGTACCTGTGACCTAAATTCCATTTAAATTACATATAAAAGTGATTTAAATTCTCATGAATTTTATACCATTAGGAAAAGAATTGGAGAAAATTCTGTTACAAAATGAATTTTGTCAGTATATAGAAATGCAGATATAAAATAACTAGTTACAGACTTTTGACAAGACAAGCCTTGATTTTTGTTTGTTTGTTGGTCATGCTAAAGCAATGAAACATGTAAAATTAATGATTTCTCCCTTGATTCGAACCTTCAAGCAAGTGATAGGCAGGTAGATTCCATATCCGTTAGGCCACAACTTGTGGACTGAGAATGGGATAACAATAATTTATAAATACCATGTTAGGTGCCTGTCGCTTCCATAACTGCAACTACAAGAATCAATCATCCACATGCCACTGATTTTAATAACAGTGACAATAAAGTTCCCCCCCCCCCCAAGCTTTTATTTTATTCACTGCTTTGATAATAACTTGCAAAGTTTCATGCAATCCATTACTGAGATGCTTTGGAGCCAAATGTTGACGATGAATAATACAGAGAATGGTAAAAAATTCCTTTTCTAAATGAGTTGAAAATCCACTATGGCGACCACTCATCAAAGACATATGCAATGACATTTGTAAGGGGAATATTTTTATCATTAAAAAATTGCTCAACAGTCTTGTAAATTGTTAAACCCTTCAATAATGTCCTGATCGCACGTAAGCCAATAACCAAGCTTCATTGTCATGTATTCATTCGATTATTGACAACACTTTCTTTTCTGGCCACTCATTTTCATGGGCTACAAACAATAACAAATAACTTTGATCTATTTAAGAGTAGGATAAACAAATATCTCACTTTGACAAAGCGAGATATTTCACCTATGTCGGTTCCAATTTAAAAAAAATTTGAATGAATAATAAAAGATTTGTGATTTGCAAATATTTAGTTCCAATTGTAAATTATAAAGTTTCACACACTTGCTCACTCCATGTTAAAAATGGTGCAGAAATAAAAAGAAATAAGAGAATTAATGAAAGAAAAACAAGGTATATACATTATATTGTTATTGTTTTTATTTGTTCGTTGTTTTTAACAGCGAGTGAGCAAGTGTTTGAAACTTTAGAATCAATCCTGACATTGTGTCAAAATATGTTGGTAAATAAATGCCAAAAAACCTTTCTTCATTCAATTGCAAGAATTAATTTGCATAAATTAAATTAAAATATTACTTATTTTATTAAAAACAAATGTTTTTTCCTACCCAGAAAATGTGACTTTACTTCCAATTAATTTTTTTAGGTAGCTCAGGGTAAAATTACATTGTGACTTTTGTTCTCTGACTCATATTCCGGGATTCTTCTTCAAATATATTGTAGACTTTGCGGTTGTGCAAAAAAATAAAATATTTGCTCAAAAATTAATTTTTAAAAGATTTTTTTCCAAAGACTTCATTTGAATATTTTAAAATTCTTTATTCTCTGATTACTTCTGAAACATTCTTATTAAATAAAACTGAGTTTTAATAATTGAGAAATGTAAAGTTTTACAAAATCCAATATTCGCAGGTTTTTAATAAAATTATTTCAAATTTTTAAATTAAATATAGATAATAAAGTATGAAAATAAAAAATACTTTCAGTTTCAGACCTTATAAAACTTCAAAATTCTTAAAGTTGTAATGAACATAGTTCCACCTTGTATATTGGATTGATGTATGCCTTCTGATGGATGTACATGTTATGGCTGTTTAAGCCATTTTCAACATTCCAATTGCTAAAACATCAACATCACACAAGCTTTTGTAGGCCTGAGCTTTTTTTTATTAAATTATTTTTGATCTGTCGAAAATAGTTTCAGTTTGAACCAATCAAATTTCATCTCATAAAGAGGCTTCAGTAGTCATAATGGCCGATGCAACTCAAAACGGTTTAAAATGCTGCTCTTTTTTAATTCATATATTCAGATCTATACCACATTCTTGGACTAAAAATAAAGGTAAGGCGCAGTGCCCAAGTAGTCCACTTTTTGCATCTTGCTCACTTCTTTCAAGCTGTTGGAATTATGATAGATTTACTGTATAGACCGTTCTGGGTGTACCATTCTGTTAATATTGATACTTGATTGGAGTTTGGCTTTCCAATGGTTTTTACGTATATCTAGTTCTAACGGTTTGCACTGTTCCAGAAATACAACTGTATAGGCTTCATAAAAGTGTTTGTCTGAATGCGTTCTTTTTCTGTCCTGTGTATGATTACATTCTAGGCTTATCACAGTGTAAATCCAAAAATTACTACAAGTGAGTGTATTACGTAGTTCGATAATGTCACCATTTTCTGCTTGTATCGTCGTCTATGGTTGTACCATCAAGCAGCCTATATATGGTTTTCTACAATCACATTGACATTGAAAATGTGAATGTGGATGAGATATGGATCAAGTTATCCAAAGATTTTCTTCATTTTTGTTGGTAGCATTGTTGATTCTGTCAATATATCTTTTTTCTATTTCTATCTACCACATCTTGTATAAATTTAGCTGGAAAATTTGATTTTAGTGACTTTTCTCTAAGTTCTAACGCAGTCATGTAATGGATTTGATGTTCACACAACCTTCTCAGTCGTAAGCATTCACCATCTAGAATAGATTTAAAAACGAGAAGTGGATGGTATGATTTCCCATTCAAAAATCGGCGATTTAGGGCTGTATCTTTTACAAAAATTTTCCCAATTAATCTAAGTGGATCTGAATGTTTAACAATATGGTTATTCAAGAAATTCGTTTGTGGTGTTTTCAGCATCAGCGATGATGGTAATCCGAAATTTCAGTTTAAGAACGTGCATATTTACCTAAGATGTTGAGGTAAGATTTTAGGCGGTTTACATCATTTTTAGTTCAAATCATCGATAAAACATTTGCTGGTATGTATGGCCATAGCAGCTGCATCTGTTATCGCCTTGAGCACTTGATGGTGGCACCATCTTTAACGACCGTCACCCAAAGCTTTGGGGCAGCTACTAAGGAGGTGCTGTAATGAGCCTTTTCCAGCGAACAGTGGGCATGAGGAGACATCACTCTTTCCCCATGTATGGAGGTTTGCCGGGTTTGGCAGGATGTTCATACACCACCTGGACAAGCAATCAGGACTTGGCTGAAGTCGGATCGCCAGCAAATCGACCAGGTGACTCTTCGCCGTTCGATGCCCTCCCACCTTGTCCATGCTCCCTGCTGGCTTAACCTGATCATTTTGCACATACATTCCTCTTCAGTGCCAGCCCGCACTTCTTACTGGATGAGTTGGCATCTCTCCCTGTCTTTTGCCTTGCTTATTTGGGGGCTTTGCTACTGTCCCTACTAGCACCTTCTGCCTTAGTCTTTCCTCTGCCATGTTCAGTTCCCTGGTAGCACTCCACTTCCTTCCAGTGTGAATCTCTATCCTTGCTGCTGCCACTTTGGGGTCCCTGGATTCACTGTATTGCAGGGCCTCCCTTGTTCTTGATACTATAAACTTTTCTTTGAGACCACTGAAAGGAAGTTGTAGTGCATTTATGGTGCAATATAAAGCTGCACTACTTAGGCTCTTTAGCAAGTGCAACCATCTTCGGAGGTGTCTGCTGATCTTACGCTCCAACGCTTCCACAGTTGTTATTGGGACTTCATATAGGAGTAGGGGCCATAACATTCGAGGTAGCAAGACGTGCTGGTAAATCCAGGCTTTGAATCGTCCTGGTAACCCCGATTTGTCGATCTTGGTCAGCCACCCTTCAAGGTCGCTGATTGTTTGCCAGATAATAGTGTTGTCCTTCATGCTACTGTTCTTCTCTTTTAGAGTTGGGATTAATGTCCTGGGGATTGTACACCAAAATCTTTCGATGACTTTGCCCTTTTTTATCATTAGAGACTTTAATTTAGTTGGCTTGAAGCTCATCCTGGCTCATGTCATGAGCTTCTCGAGTCCTCTTATTAGCCATCTGCTACCAGGGACTGATGATGTTGTTACGGTTATTATTGTTACGTTCATGTACGCCCTAATTGGTGGTTGACGAATGCCAGACCTCGACATGGGACCTCAGCACTCCACCTCTGCCGCCTTTACCAACGTTCATGGCCAAGGCGAAGAGGGCAGCAGAGTTTTTGCACCCAGTGATTATCCCTCTCTCCAGTTTATGCCAGTCGGATTTGGTGGATCCAGAGGCAACTCTCATCTGGGAGTTGTTATATTAGTCCATGATGAGGTCGCTTATTACGCTGGGGACATAGTGCCTTTTTAAAGCCTCTTCTACTAGCTTGTGAGGAATTGAACCATAACCATTGGCGAGATCCAACCACAGGACTACCAGGTCAACCTTGTTCTCCTTTGCTTCCCTCAGGAGCTGTGTTCCAAGCAACCTGGAATTCCGGCGATCCCGCCCTTCTGGAACAATGTGTCTATGTAATTGTTGCCCAAGAGGAACTTTGATAGGCGCCTCGATATTATGCCGAAGAAGATCGGAATCCAGATGCCTACAGCACGTCTCCATTGATTGGCGACTTTGACCCTCTGCCAGATTACTCTTAAGAGTTCCTCATCTTTTGCTGGGTCTTTGAGTGTTGTGAAGAAAGGTAATGACTTCTTCCTGTGTACAGTGTAACTGGCCACTCTGTTTATCACCGAGCTGGATCTGAGATGAAATAGGCCCGCTTCTTTGCCCTCTCCTTTCTTCTCCTCCTATGCCACTCTGCTCTACGGATGGTTTTTAGTTTGCCCCTCAATATGCACCGGGGTTCGGCTAGAGGTTTGCGTTCCTCTGTGCTGGCCATTTTGAATTGCTTCTTTAGAGACCTCAATTCCTTCCTTAGTTCCTTTATTTTGTTAGCCCTACAGTTCGTGTTGTAGGGCTGCATTGAATCAGTGTAACCGAACCTTTCTGACGCCAGGCTAATGATTATAGTTGTCATTGCTTCCAACTTTCTATGTCACCTCTCGCTGCTGACCAAAGTGTCTGGCATACGTCTTCGTCAAACTCCTGCCATTCACCCTTGTTGTGAGCTCGGGGCACTTCATCCGGCCTTGATGGATTTTAAGGCCATGCAGATTCTTGCATTCCTTTCCACATATGTATCTAATGCTCATGATCTGTTGGGCATTAGCATTCGTAGCTATATTTGGGTTACTTCTCACGGAGAGTGCTCAGTGGGGTGCTAACCCAGCTTGCCCCGTTTGCTGTCTTTCCAGTTGTCGCCAAGTCTTTTCCTCGGTTGTCATCTACAATTAGAAAAATACATCTCTTAGATGCCCCGATATGTGTATCATTGAGTTTAGTATCCTAAACACAACGATACCCCAAATATTTCCCATTTTGCATTATGGAAGCACATACAGAATATTTACTTTCAGTTTACGTAATTCATATTGATTTTTCATTAAATCTAGGTGTTTAAGCATGTTTACTCCTTGAATATGTTAGCATCCTATGTCTAGGGAGGAGTTGAAAAATACAATTTTATTGTTTAATTCATTTTAATTGGAAAGACTGCCTGTCTCGGACACATGACAGGTGCCCCCAAGCACTTAGTACCCTGGGTGACTGCCTGTCTTGCCAGTATTTTAGATGTTGCACCCCATCGCAGTCGCGCCAGGAGGGGCCTGCCCCTTTTCTTCCCCTCTTGCTATGCCTCTCAATGGATATATCATTGATGATTATCAAGTGTTTTTTAGTAAATTTTTTCTAAACACTTGCCTCTAAAACTTCTCATACATGGCTGATTGCTTGACTAATACACAAAAATATTTTCTGTTTTAACAGAAATATATTATAAACCATCAACCAAAACTGTCAAAACAGGTTTTCTTCAGTTTTCAAATGTGGCTGGTTATGTATGTATGAATTGCACATACAGGTTGCACTAATGGAGCTAGAGGGCTGGAAATTTAAACATTTACTCCTTATTAATTCTAAAAAAACTTTTTGTTTTTTGAAAATTCCCCCCAAATAAGTTTTTAGTGGGAGGTTTAGTTTGCAATGTAAGTTTATGCTAAATTGGTCCCTAGTTCTTGTCCAGCGGCATTCATGCTTGTTTTTTGAAAATTTAGATTTTTTAATGATCACTGCCCAAGAAAAGACAAGATACTTATTCATTGATCACCCTTTTCTATATTTTTTAATTGATTACCCAAACATGGCATGCTGCTAAAATACATTGGTCACATGACTGTTTCTACTGAGTGACTAACCAGACCTGTTTTGTACATTTTCTGTTTTACTGTTCTCCATGTGTTTTCCAGCAAAATAATTTTCAAACATTTAGGTATTTTAGGCCAGAGGAGATTTTGCACCCCTTTGCCATTGATCCTGGTGGGGCCTGCCCTCTGTGCTCCCCTCTTGCTACACCACTCAATGGATATATCATGGATGATTATCAAGTGTTTTTTAATTATCTTTTTTAATAAATTATTTTCTAAACACTTGCCTCTAATCAACCAAAACTGTCAGCATAGCCAGCCACATTTGAAAACTGAAGAAACCTATGTATGTATGAATTGCACATGTTGCACCAATGGCACTGGAAACTTAAACATTTACTCCTTATTATGTCTAGAAAAACCTTTTTTTAGGTTTTGTAAGTCTATGCTAAATTGGTCCCTAGTTCATGTCTGGCAGCATTAATGCTTATCTTTTGAAAATTTGGATTTTTTTAGTGATCACTGATCAAGAAAAGGCAATTTTCTATTTTTTAATTGATTACATAGCATGCTGCCAAAATACATTGGTGTGACTAACCAGACCTGTTTTGTACATTTTCTGTTTTACTGTTCTCCATGTGTTTTCCAGCAAAATAATTTTCAAACATTTCTCTACCTATGTACTGATGAAAAAATGAACATCTAATGTCAACTGAATAAATTTCTAATGAATTTGTTAGAATTTTGTTGAATTTAAAAATGTAAAAATGAATATTATTCCTATGTTTCAATCTCTTTGTTGTTTAGATCATGAATGTACACTTGTTTTGCTAGTTAAATGTTAAAATGTAAACAGTTATTCTCGTTATTTTTTATGAATAAAATTAAAAATGCAAGTCTATAAATTATATTCCATTTAATTATTGTTGTTTCAAGAAAAACAGGATATCAATTTTATTTAGTAACTTACCATGAAATGTGAGATATATTGAGTTCATAGAAACACAATGAATTGTTATAATTTTGTTATTGCAAATAATGCATCAGTTTAGTATTTTGTTTAATAATACTTATTCTTTATTCACAGATATTGCAATGAAAAATTGATGCCATAAACTTTAAACATTGATTTGATGTTGACGATGAGAATGAAGAAACCATTTTTTGAGAAAGTATTTACACATATTATGGCAGTCGTGGGACTAGGCATTTTCACATTTCTTAACATATTTACATACATGCACATTGGATAGAAATGTTACTTTTATGCAGTGTGAGGATCATCATTTTCACTGGCTTCAATTTTGAGATTACAAATGCCAAGAGACACTGAAGAGAAAATGTACTCATGTCAAGTGTGTAGATCAGCATTATCAAATGCAAACAACCCCCCCAAAATAAAACCTTATTCTTGCATAGTCTATAGACCAGCATTTTACCTGAAATCACATCTGAAAATACACATACAGACACACACTGGAGAGAAACCTATGTGGATAAGCCTATTTAAAACATTCAGATTAGAATTTTAAAAAATGCAAACCCACCCTGGAGAGAAACCTTTCTCTTGTCAAATGTGTGGATCAGCATTTTCAGATAATTGGCACTTGAACAGACACATGGAAACACACACTGGAGAGAAACCCTTCTCTTGTCAAGTGTGTGGATCAGCATTTTCAGATAATTGGCACCTGAACAGACACATGAAAACACACACTGGAGAGAAACCTTTCTCTTGTCAAGTGTGTGGATTAGCATTTTCAAGTAATTCAAATTTAAAATCACACATGCGAACACACACTGGAGAGAAACCTTTATCATGTCAAGTGTGTGGATTAGCATTTTCAAGTAGTTCAAATTTGAAATCACACATGCAAACACATACTGGAGAGAAACCTTTCTCTTGTCAGGTGTGTAGATCAGCATTTTCACGGAGTTCATCTTTGAAGAGGCACATACAACTGCACACTGGAGAGAAACCCTTCTCTTGTCAAGTGTGTGGATCAGGATTTTCAAGTAGTTCAAATTTGAAATCACACATACGAACGCACACTGGAGAGAAACCTTACTCTTGTCAAATATGTGGATCAGCATTTTCAGATAATTGGCATTTGAACAGACACATGCAAACACACACTGGAGAGAAACCCTTCTCTTGTGAAGTGTGTGGATCAGCATTTTCAGTGAGTTCGGCTTTGAATCAACACATGCGGACACACACTGGAGAGAAACCCTTCTCTTGTGAAGTGTGTGGATCTGCATTTTCAAGAAGTTCATATTTGACAGAACATATGCGAACACACACTGGAGAGAAACCTTTCTCCTGCCAACTGTGTGAATCAGCATTTTCACAGAGTTCATCTTTGAAGAGCCACATGCGAACACACACTGGCGAGAAACCTTTCTCTTGCCAAGTGTGTGGATCAAAATTTTCAAGTAGTCCTAATTTGAAATCCCACATGGGAATACACACTGGAGAGAAACCTTATTCTTGTGTAGTGTGTGGATCAGCATTTTCAAGTAATTCAAATATGAAATCACACATGCGAACACACACTGGAGAGAAACCTTTCTCTTGCCAAGTGTGTAGATCAACATTTTCAACTAATTCAAATTTGAAATCACACATGCGAACACACACTGGAGAGAAACCATTCTCTTGCCAAATGTGTGAATCAGCATTTTCACAGAGTTCATGCTTGAAGAGACACATGCAAACACACACTGGAGAGAAACCTTTCTCTTGCCAAGTGTGTGGGTCAACATTTTCGAGAAATTCAAGTTTGAACTCACACATGCGAACACACGCTGGATAGAAACAATTTTAAAAGCCACATGCAACACACTGAGGGAAAACCTTGTTCTTGTAAAGTAGGTCCACTCATTTCACATAATGGTACACAATATCCACTGTATTGTCTATAACTTTGAGAAGATACTGTAACATATCAAATTTTGTTCAGTCAATCTTGTAACATTATCACGTTGCCAACATGCGTGCATCAAAAGGATGAAATCAAAGCCTGTTGCTTTTGTTCTTTTCATTTCAGACCACACAGGTTTATTAAAAATGAAATATCAATGAAAAACAGTTAATTACTCTATTGAATTTCCTTTTCCAGAGACTTAATCATGCCGTTAACCGAGCACCCAGGCGATTCCAAAAAACTATACATAGAGTTGACCAACACCTAAAGAAAACCATATAGTGTTGAAATCCGTACTAACCCGACTTATGCTTTCATCTGATAAGCTAGTGATGCTACTTATCAATTATCTGGAACTCATCCCAGAGGGGGTAATGTTTTCCACCATAACAGATTTTACCACAGCTTGGCTTGGGCTTTCGTATGTACCTCAAGTCTGATTTTAAGCATGGGCGACTTGTTTCCCCTTAAATGTTATTCACGCAATCTTTTGCCAGACCCTTGTCTCACAAGAGACTAAGCTTAGGTGGTTGCAAAGAGTAGTTTTACTATCGAACACCACCCTTTAATCATCAAACCCTGTAGATCTGTTCCACCACACCTCTTATATATAAGTCTATTCTTTAGCAATTAGGCAAGGTATTCAAAATAAAGAGATATTGATTGTAAGTTTGAAATGGTTACCGGCATCTGGCAACGTCAAACCAAAGATTGCCTTTTTGTTTTGCAAAACCAAAACACAATTTTTGAATAGAAATAAAAAAAAATATAAAGAAAATATTCAATTTCTATCATGTTTTTCTACTTTTTGGATGTGGAATTGAAATTGAAATAAAGAGAAAGACAAGCCTTTTTCTTTTTGGTTGTCTTTTTAGGATTTATCTGTCAATTTGCACAATTTCTGTATTTTTCATTGAAGTTGAAAAGAAATCAGAATTAAGAAATGGATAAAAACATCAAATTATTTTGTATAAAATGTTTTACAGTGAAAAACAGAAGACATCAGAAACTTGTGACTATCATTATTTTGTTCCTTGTGTAAAAAAGATCCACATTTATTTGGATCTGTACAAAATCATTGCTTTTATTTGTTAGAATTATACTTTACTTTGTTTTCTGTTTTTGTAAAATGTTTCATTTTATAATAATACAAATTTTAAGGCAATCATAGAATTTCCTACCGTCACGATTTGTGTGGACCTCTTTCCATGCGACACCATTTAGGAGCTAAGATTTTTACTTTCATATTCAATTCAATGTCCTAAAAATAAAACTTTTTCCTTTTCCCAACTCCCCCTCAAAAAACTTGAATTCAATTGTTTATTGTTTAGCATCTGAAAAATCTTTTCAGTGTCATTTTATTCATACAATTTCCAAAGAAAACATATCAGCTTTGAAAACTAAAATAAAATTAGTGAAATCATGACTGTTGAAATAAATAATAATACAGTTATAGTTTAGTTAAAATATCTTATTTTACTTTTGGAATTTTGTTTTTATTAGATTTGATATCTGCTTAGTTAATCATTTGTTATAACTGACTGACAAGTGCTTTCACAACAACAATTGGGATAATTATCGCCAGATTGAACAAAACAAAGAAAAGGAGAAATAAACTATTTGATTTGGGGGCAGATTTTAGTTATGTGAAAAGGAATCGTTAAATCTATTTTAAATTTTGTGTAATCAAGTGAAATGCTTTATTTAGATCAGTGGGTCCCAACTGGGGGTAATAAATGTTTTGGGAATTTCAAATGATGTGTTCCTAATTATTGCTTTCTTTGAGTAACAAATAAACAACAGCAGCTGTTAGAATTAAGAATAATTTTGAATAATTATATTCAAAATTATTCTTACTTAAACAGAAATGGGGGAAACTTATAATCTTATTGACATAAATGAGGAATGACCTTGAAAAGGTTGGGAACCACTGGTTTTGACTTTTAAACATGAAAAATTAGAAGCAGCTCCTTGACATCAGTACATATTGTAATTATTTTTTTTTTAACATGATCATACAATGAAAATGCATTTAGCAAATAAAGGCCAACTTTATTTTATCACATAAATGAATTTTTTTTAAATTGACGCTTGGACATCACAAAATTTGTATGCCTCTCTGTCTCCAGCTAGTAGCCAGAGTTCTTTGAGGTCATTCTCTGTCAATTTTTCTTTTTTGGCCTGCCCCTGTTTCTCAGATTTATGTCCAAAATAGAATTTTATTGCTTTATTTGCAGAGATGTTAATGTCTTGTCTATGGGTCCAGTAATTTCCATCTAATTCTTATGATGGTTTTTGATATTGAATACTAAAGTAAAAATCTTAGCTCCTAAACGGTGTCGCCTGAAAAGAGTTCCAATAAAATCAACCAATCTCAATGGTAGGAAACTCAATGATTACCAATTGTAACATTAAATAAGTGGATAGAGAGAAAGGTATTAACATTTTTATGCAACAACGCAAAAAAGCTATTGTCAAACTCCAGTCCGAGTCAACATTGTTTCTCCTCCCCCCTACAATAACAATCCTCACCTAATTTAGGGGAGTAAACACTTCACTGTTTGTCTGTCCCATCACGTTAAAACCAAACTGATATATAAAATTAGAATTAACATTTCCCTATGTAATTTGAAACCACTCATCCAAGCATCTCTTATCAACTGAGCCAAACTGACAGGTCTTACATATATACAAAGATTTAAATTAAAAATACTCACAGGCTTTTTTCATTCTAAAAAATAAATACATTTATAAAATTAACATTTCCCTATCACAACCAAGTGATCAGTAGGTGGCTCTCTTACCGACTCAGCCAAATTGACAAGTCATACATATTTATGTTACAAATATGCAAGGGCTTATTTCATTCTAATAAATACATTTATACTAAAACATATTTTATCATTTTCATTTACTATATATACAATACAAAATTGTCAGAATAGAAGTAGGAGTGGCATTTGACTACAGCAGCTAAGCTTGTTTCATAAGCTTTTCAATCTAATGTGATAAAATGCTTCTAAAATATTTTATTTAAATTTTGGTCTGAAAGCTGCATTCAAACATTTTGTCTTTTTTAATGTCAAAGGGAAGGAGACAAATAAAACCAAGTGAACTCTGAGCCGATGGAGTTACTCGTTTATAAAGATTACGGTGAGATGAGATTACTCTTTATTTCTGATCCATAGAGTGACGACCCAAGTTGAGTTGTGATAAAAATAAATTATTTCAATTACTTTTTAGTTTGTTTTTTGTATCAGTATTTTAATTCCTATGCCACATAAACCAGTGTGTCAATAAAAACAGATTATACTTCACACACCCAACTTGTTATACAGTGCAATATGGAGCTTTAGGATGAGAAACTTAAACAGTAAGTACATCTCTTCTTTTGTTCATTATACAGTCACTACCAGTACATTAGTTAAAAACTTAGGTGTGTGCAATTAATATGTACATGACGTATATATACACAAAGATTTTATGTTTTCTTTAAAAGTATTTTTCTAAAGGAGCAGAAGCGATTCCAGTAGAATCCCTGTATGTGCTTTTTAATATTTCTAAGAAATATTCAATTTTATTATTTGATCTGCATGTTATCTCTGATTACACTGAAATGGAAGGAAATTACATATTTATTCATGACAGTCTTTGTTTTTTGATAAAATACAAATGTCATTTAATTCTTTTGTGATATTGTCTTATCTAATATTGCATTGTGTATCAGAAAAGGGGCATTTGTCACATTTAATACAAGCAAATAATTTCATGATTAGAACTGTTAAAACTCCTCCCTATTATAGTTTATATAAATATATATATTATTAATATTAAACCATGAAAAAGAAAAATACTGTCAATTTCAGTGTTCTAGATGTTATAAAAAAAAATGTAAAAGTTTAAAATTAACATTTTTCCACCTTGTGTATTGTTCTATGCCTATTGTTCTATGCCTTCCAATGTACATTACTTGTATCATAAGTATTTTTCTGTTTGCAAAACAACAAAAAATAATTGTGGCTTTTAAGAAAAGAATTATAACATTTGACTCCAAAATTATAGATTAATATTTTATGTTTCCATTTTTTGAATCAGTTGAAATGTAATGCTGAATACATATCTATGCATTTTATTTCCATGTAAATTCTGTAGAAGTGGATTTAACAAAGTATTTTGAACATATTGTCTAAATCCATTCGTAGAATGAGTTTAGTCAAATCCAGAAAAACAAGAAAGTATTAGTTTTTGCCAAATGTTGACTCTTCTCTCATCCTGAAATGAAGATCCTATTTTGGAGATGCCACTATTAAATTGAATTATTGATGAAAAACTAATTTTCATAAAGTTCCAAGTCATATTAAGTTCGGAGTATTTTTGAATTTTTAAAAACGTGGTAATTCATGAGAATTCTAAATCTTGTGAAAATTCAGATCCACACATATTGTAAAAATAACATTTATCTTCACAGTAGCTTCACAAACCAATTTTACTAACTAAATGCAATAAAATGCTGTCTGCATACCTGTCAAGTTTCAATGTTAAGAATGAGTGAGAATCGTGTGCCCACCCCCCATGAAAATTATGTATTGAAGGCATATCAACTATGGGCATATCATCTAGTGAAATTATGTGTTGTCTAGAAGTCTATTTAAAACATGTTTAAATAGTCTTTAGCAGCATTTCTGATTGAACGGAAAATGTTTATAATGTTTTACGACCAATGTTTATTAGCTACGTGAACTTGCTGTTTCGATACTATCTGCTTATAAAACTATTTTATTCATTTGACTTCTGATCTCCGAAGAGTGAAAACGGTTGCTACACGCTTCTACTTTGCCTTCACAGATGGCCGAATTTTGAATCCTACCATAGTGTTATTTGACCAGAATCTGACAAATTTGCACTTGGAATCTGAAAATGATGTATCCAATATTGGCTAAAATTGTTTTTCAGGGCATATCAACTACTGAAATTAAGGGTTGTCTAGAAGTCTATTTCAAATATGTTTCAAAGGTTTTGTATGTGTCTGGGATCAGAGTATATGTCCATATGTTATTTCATTGGGTAACAACAGAACAAGAATATGTTTTCTTTTGACAATGTAAGTCCTTATGATTTTAAAAGTTGAATTGTGTAAAAGTGTACAGCCACGAACATATTCAGAGCATTTTTAATATCTATAGTGTTGTGTGCATTTGTCTTCTCAAACTGGATTTCTTTGATAAACATTAGTTTTAGAATCTGCCCTTTACAAAACACTGAGTTGTTGGCTTTATGATTAAGGACTTCATAATTTATATAGTAACTGAATTGAAAGATATTTTAATTTTTACTAATTTCTATAAAACATTTGTTTATATTCTCATGGTATGATGAAAGATTATATAATATCCCTATTCTGCCACTAATGCTCATATGAAAGTGTCAGTGGGCTGTGATAAGAGAAGCTAAATCTTTGCGTAGATTTACCAGTTTAAATGAAGTCAGTGCTAAAATACAACTGTGATTATTGCTTCATTTTTTTCCACTAATGCTAGAATTTGCTGTGTCATTCGTGTGAATGTATTGATTTGTTTAATGGAACTTACCTATGTTATCAAAGGTTACATAAACAGCTAGTTAATTATTTATGAAATAAGTTTCATAAAGTCTGGGCACTCACAGAAAAAGCTGTGTAAAAAACCCATTGTAGTTTACTTAATATACAATCAGTGGTGTACATAACACAGCAAATAATTAAAGATCATTTACTTTCCCAAATAAGAACACAACAGTCATACCAAATAAATTGGTTTACCAATATCAACAGAAACTATTTGTAATTCAATTAATTTGCCAATGAAGACTAACACACTTCACAAGACTATTTTTTGCAAGGTGGCCGAGAAGGAAACTCATAAAACTTTCAGACTCTTGGCACCTCTATATCCTGAGGTTTCTATGACTCCTATGATATATATGTCTCATAGATCTGTTTTAGAAGTCTACTGGGATGTATGCCTCACGAAAAATAAATGAGATTGTCCTGGCTTCTACAACCGCAGACAATGACGTCACCATAGTATGAAACCTATTACATAACTAAACAGGAAAAACGTGTAGGCAAAGTAATATGCCAATTCCCCCTTTTTCATCACTAATCTTTTTATATATTATAGATTTATGGGGCCTTTTGACTAAGATCAAAATGTAGTATCTGTTCTTCGAAACCGGCATGGCCTCGAAGTTAGTCATACAAGTTAGTCACCTACCTGGCAAGAGTAGGTATGCATCTGATGCACTCTCACATGCAGCCCTGCCAAACACCACATCATGATCTAACAAAACAGACCAAACACAGCGCGACATAGAAGCAGCTGTCTTGAAAGACGTGCCCATCAGTGACAATAAAATGGAAGAAATACGGAATGCTACATTGTCTGATCAAACGATGCAAGCATTAAAAAAGCATATAATGTTTGGATGGCCAGAAAGCTTGAAACAATGCCAGGCAGTAATTGCACCATATTTCAACCACAGAACCGAGTTGATTGTGAATCATGACATGTTACTCAAAGGGGAACGCGTAGTGATCCCTCCAGAAGAACACCAATCTTGGAGAAAATACATGCCAGTCATCAAGACCAGGAAAAGTGCAAACGCCATGCTAGAGCATCAGTGTTTTGACCAGGCATTAACTGAGACATAGACAATGTTGTGCAGAACTGTGACACATGCTTGACATACAGAGATGCGCAACCGAAACAGACACTCAGAAGTCATGAAATATCTTCACAGCCATGGCAGAAAATAGCAGCAGACTTGGGTCGACACAACAACAAAGACTATCTGGTCTGGTAGTGGACTTTCACTCTAACTATCCAGACGTATACCAGATACCAAACAAATCCAGCAGTGCAGTGATCAAAGCAATGCAACACAGTTTCAGCCGATTTGGTGTGTTGCAAGAAGTCTTCTCCGACAACGGTCCATGTTTCACGTCAGCAGAATATAAACAGTTTGCAGCTGATTGGGATTTTAAAATCTCTACATCGTCACAACATTATGCACAATTAAATGGTCTAGTAGAAAAAACTGTAAAAACAGTGATAAACATTTTACGGAAATGTGATGATCCGTCTCTGGGATTACTCATTCATCGCAGCACGCCGGGAGAGCACGGGACATTTCCGGCAGAAATGCTGATGGGGAGAAAATTACGAGGTGATTTACCCAGGTGTGCAAAAATAGAAGAGTTCAGCACTGAAGGCAAAAATGCAAATGAGGGCTAAACAAAAGCACTATTATGATCAACGTGGACCTCAAGAACTGAAACCACTGCATACGGGAGATACAGTCCATATCCGCAATCCCGAGCATAATAAATGGAGTGAATCAGGGATTGTGCAAGCAGAGGTGGCACCAAGATTGTTCAATGTCGAAACTAAGCCAGGTGCTGTTTTCAGATGAAACAGAAGAGACTTGCTGAAAAGACAAAAACAATCTCAGAAGGAGAAAAATGCAGAACACTTGTCATGCTTTCCACTAAGACCACGCAAGCAAAGTGAGGAGAGAGAACAGGACATGTTATCCGAGCATCTAAATGAACAGATACACAACAATTCAGAAGATCAACAAAGTGTGGCAACTCCCAAGAACACACCCAGTCCAACCAAGTTACAACGTACGAGTCATATTGTGAAACCACCAAACAGATTAGACTTGTGAAGATACACATACTGAAGATATTGACATTTTATCATATAGACAATAGTGAACTACGTTTTCTTTTTAACTTTCTTTTAATTTTGAAGCTTAATACCTATTTTCACTTAAGCAAGTGCCAGTTAATTAATATCTAGATGGTAAAAGACTGAAAAACAATTATAAACATTTTTACTAACTTTATTGTGAAGATGTAATATAATATAAGATCAGTGCTCTTCGAGTTACTGCCCTTACCATATAACTCTCACCTGTAGAGACTTCCGGCAGTCACCTCGTGCTTAAAGAAATAAAGTTGACCATCAGCCTTATCACCGTCTCGTTACTTATTGAGAATTTCTGTATAATTACTAAATATTACAACATGTGGTCCGACTCAGAGCATCTTCTTTAAAGGCCATTTTCAAAAGTCCATAAGTTGTCTTTTTTCATCCAAGTTTGAAACAAAACTTTCTGAAAAAACAGATCAACACTTTTGAGAATATGGTTTCTCTCTACTATGTTTTTATGTCACATCAAATGTTACTTTTGTTAAAATGAAGAACATACTTGAAAAAAAAAAATGGTTTCTTTCCAATGTTCCAATATTCATATATGTCACTAGAAAATGGTATCTTAGCAACATGTATTCATACATGTGGCATATAGTTCCACATTTCTCAGTTGCATTTTCATGGTCAGACTTTACTGCCTGTATTATCAGGTCCTGCATTTCCCAGTCAAGCATGTTTCCCCTCTTCCCTGATCACCAGTGACTATATTTAACCAATATGTGAACCATGCACGTGTGTGTTTCTTAGTGCACGTGTATGTGCATACTTATATATGGATGCGTGTATTAGTATGTGCATATATGCGTGCACGTACGTTGGTGCATATATCAATATGCATGCATACCTGTCAAGTCTCACACATTTTGATACATTCTCCCGCATTAATGTAAAATTCTCGCACATTTTATAAAACTGTGAATCTTTTGCTTAGTGATTTTAACCAATTAAACGTGTCCAGAAGTGCTAACGTGGGACTGTGATTTTCTGCGGACCCCCTATCTGCCGCACTCAGAAAGGATCTATTCATTCTATTTGCATGTGTGCTAGGAGTAACATCGCAAGTTCAACAATGATTATTGAAAATTTGTACACCACCTGTCCGCCAAAGAAAATGATTTTCAATGAATCTATGACTTCCAGTGTCACCACTGTCAGTAAGCAAAAGTGTACTGGGGCTGCCAAATTTAGAACAAAATGTGGACGAAGAAATGGCCATGTATTGTTGGAGTTGCTGGTAAAGAGTATGAATTCAAATGCACAGTATGTAGCAACATTTGTAGTTGTGCTCATGGAGATTGTGAAAAATGCAGTATCTTCAAAGGGACTCGTGAACTGTGGCTTCAGGACAGAAAACAACCCAGGTAAGCCTGTTGCTATA
The DNA here is from genome assembly GCA_006491835.1 of Architeuthis dux. Lineage (NCBI taxonomy): Eukaryota > Metazoa > Mollusca > Cephalopoda > Oegopsida > Architeuthidae > Architeuthis > Architeuthis dux. The sequence continues at coordinate 452,531 of VCCN01000785.1, read as the reverse complement.
CTCATTTTGTCGTTCTACTTTAATTTAGTATCACTTTTTGATCATTTTGTCAAATATTGTGCCCCTTATTCATTGCATAAATATTATTCTCGTATTTTTTTACCTTCAGCTTACTTTCTAAGTTGCTCTTTAAAAAATCTTTTAACCAGCCTTTAATGAATGAGTATCCAAAATTTGCTATAGTAGAATAATATACTGATTTTTGCCAGATTTTAAAACTTTCCC
>VCCN01000785.1:433207-448420 GCA_006491835.1 Architeuthis dux | reverse complement strand
ACAAAAGTAGAGCGGATATTTGTGGGAATAAATTTTAATGCTGCATCACAAGTGGTACTGCCGATTTCACATATAGATTTTTACAATGAACATTTGAGTGTTATTTCCAATTGTTTTTATATATCTAGTCTGTTGTTTTCTGGATGGCTAGCTGATTTGTCCAATGGAAGTCCGTGCTTCAGTATTTAGTTGTTATGCGATTGGTTGTTTAGTTCATCGAATACATGTCTGTGTTTCCTTGTATGTATAAAAAACTGTGTATATGTACATATGAATGTGTATGTACACATATAGATGTGTGTACAAATAGATGATGTGTGTGTACATATAAAAGTATGTATATGCATGTACTTATATCAATGTGTGTGTATACACATATATAACTAACCGGCAGTACCGCTTGTAATGAATCATTAAAATTTATTCCCACAAATATATATCTCCATGAAATAAATCCACAATTTTGCCTATAAAGTATACTTGAAATTTCCTTGTAAAATCCTGAAATACCTATAAATTATTTTATGGTAAAATAAAGTATTCAGATATGTCAATTTGGGGACAAGATATGGAATTCTGTTTGTTTTTTTGTGTGTGCTGGTGGCCATTTTGTTTTATGCAAATGAGGTAGTTCTTCCCCACCTTTTCTTGGGAACATCTTTTTTTCTGAAAGAGAACATCCTAAGGAAGATTTTGGTACCCTAAATGTAGAATAATGGGGTGAGGGGGTGCAACGGTAGCTCCTGCTGGCCCCTGGACTATTATTTTCTAAACAAATTAAATTCTTTGTAATTTGTTTAACAAATTCTTTGCAACAGATAAACAATCTAAAAATCAAAATTATACAAATGCATAATTTAAATAATACATTCCAAATTTGTTATTTGACAAGTAAACACAATTTTGGTCATTAAGGATTTTTCTTGGCTTAAATTAATGTAAACAATTTATTTTGTGATAATATTGAAATATTCCATATAATAAAGCCCCCAGAGTTGCATTAAAATAGAATTTCACTATTCTTTAAAATATTATAAAATCATTTTTTATAAAGGATTTTAATACTGTAAAGAATAAAATGAATTTTATCATTAAGGACATCTGAAATTTTGTTTAAATATATGAAAAATACTTGTTGAAAATTCATGGACAGATTTTATTTATGCATTGATAATCAAAAATACAAACTATTTAAAAAGATTTCAGTGAGAAAATAATCATAATGGAGACATGAAACTAAAAACATTTAAATCCCTTGTTTATTTGTAAAGGTTTAGGTTCAGTGTCCATTTGTTTGTAATTTATTGTTTCAAATTACAATTGCAAAAGCATGCACTGAATAAGTGACATTGAACTGATTAAACATTTTTTTTTATTTGAGAAAAAATATTGAAAATGTTTTACTACTAATATTTTTGTTTTTCATGACATTCTATACCAAAATATCTACTGATATAAATCATGTAGCAGGGTAATCACTGAATTCATAAAGAGAGACTGACTTCATGGAACAGGTTGTACAACATTTTAGATTGAATAAAGTTCAATTCTTGCTAAGCATTCACATTTGTAGTTGAGTTATTCCTATGTTTTATAATACATGCCTTCCTGGCAGTTCAACTTTTCAGTACTTCATGCCACATGTAGATACCATGTATCCAGAAAACTTCTACGGACATTTTCACTTAGTCTTCCATCTTTCATTGTGACAGAGCTGCTTTGTTAGTTGACTTCTTTGACAAGCCTTGGTGCTCTGTTCTTAGATTTACAATAAGAAAATTGATTATTGATATATTAATGACCATAATTTTTTTCCCGCTGCTCAACAGAAATGGAATTTTTTGTCTCGACACAAGACGGAATCATTTTCTTAACAAAAAAAGAAAATGAGAACATTTCCATGTAAAAATTATGGAACAAGCTTTGCTGGGATAGAATATTCACAAGTGTTGCATTTAAGATTTAAATTTTCTGTTTGATATTACACCTGAAGAAGGCTGTAGAATGAATCAGTCGAAATGTTATGTCAACATCAAAGATATGAAAAAGAGATTAGATTGTAATATTATGAGGGGGGAGATGACTTAATTAGGTTTATTTAATTTCACTAGTAAGGAAATTCAATAAATATAGTGATTAACTTTATTTTGTTGATATTTGGTAAATGAAAAAAAAGCCTTGATACATTTCCCACAATCAAAAGCAAGATGATACGATTTGTTTCCCAGGCTCAAAAATACTTTTGTATGTCAGAGGTCAAGCGTCCGACCAGCGGGGGACATGAGATAGAATAATAGTTTGACGCTATTTTAGTCATTAAAGGGTCTCAGTCCTAAGACAAACTCATTTAAACACATACAGAATTTTGCATGACAGGTTAGGGCATTTGGGAATAGATTATAATCTGGCTGAGTCTCCACATTGTATTTTTCCTAGCATCATATCTATAAATGTTGACAACTCAAAGTTATGGACATTGTATGCCATTATGTGAAATGAGTGGAAATACATAACACACTTTAAGAACAAGATTTTCCCTCAGTATGTTGTGTGTGGCTTTTTAAATTGTTTCTCTCTAGTGTGTGCTTGCATGTGTATCTTCAAATGTGAACTCTGTGAAAATGATGAACCACACAGTTGGCAAGAGAAAGGTTTCTCTCCAGTGTGAGTTCGCATGTGTGATTTCAAATTTGAATTACTTGAAAATGTTGATCCACACGCTTGACAAGAGAAGGGTTTCTCTCCAGTGTGTATATGTATGTGTTTCTTCAAATCTGAACTCTGTGAAAATGCTGATCCACACACTTGGCAAGAGAAAGGTTTCTCTCCAGTGTGTGTTCGCATGTGTCTCTTCAAACTTGAAAATGCTGATCCACAGACTTGGCAAGAGAAAGGTTTCTCTCCTGTGTGTGTCCGCATGTGTTGATTCAAATGTGAATTCTTTGAAAATACTGATCCACACAGTTGGCAAGAGAAAGGTTTCTCTCCAGTGTGAGTTCGCATGTGTGATTTCAAATTTGAACTATTGGAAAATGTTGATCCACACGCTTGACAAATGAAGGGTTTCCCTCCAGTGTGTGTATGTATGTGTGTCTTCAAATCTGAACTCTGTGAAAATGCTGAACCACACACTTGGCAAGAGAAAGGTTTCTCTCCAGTATGTGTTTGCATGTGTCTCTTCAAATTTGAATTACTTGAAAATGCTGATCCACACACTTGGCAAGAGAAGGGTTTCTCTCCTGTGTGAGTTCGCATGTGTGATTTCAAATTTGAATTACTTGAAAATGTTGATCCACACACTTGACATGAGAAAGATTTCTCTCCAGTGTGAGTTTGCATGTGTGATTTCAAATTTGAATTACTTGAAAATGTTGATCCACAGAGTTGGCAATAGAAAGGTTTCTCTCCAGTGTGTGTTTGTATGTGGGTCTGCAAAACTGAACTCCGTAAAAATGCTGAACCACACACTTGGCAAGAGAAAGGTTTCTCTCCAGTGTGTGTTCGCATGTGTCTCTTCAAATGTGAATTATTCGAAAATGCTGAACCACACACTTGGCAAGAGAAAGGTTTCTCTCCAGTATGAGTTCGCATGTGTGATCTCAAATTTGAATTACTTGAGAATTTTGATCCACACACTTGGCAAGAGAAAGGTTTCTCTCCAGTGTGAGTTTGCATGTGTGATTTCAAATTTGAATTACTTGAAAATGTTGATTCACACACTTGACAAGAGAAAGGTTTCTCTCCAGTGTGTGTTTGTATGTGTGTCTTTAAAACTGAACTCTGTGAAAATGCTGATCCACACACTTGACAAGAGAATGGTTTCTCTCCAGTGTGTGTTCGCATGTGTCTCTTCAAATGTGTATTATTCGAAAATGCTGAACCACACACTTGGCAAGAGAATGGTTTCTCTCCAGTGTGAGTTTCCATGTGTGATTTCAAATTTGAATTACTTGAAAATGCTAATCCACACACTTGACAAGAGAAGGGTTTCTCTTCAATGTCTGATTGCATGTGTCTGTTTAAGTGCCAATTATCTGAAAATGCTGAACCACAAACTATATAAGAGAAAGGCTTTTCTCCAGTGTGTGCCTGTGTTGATTCAAATATGAGTTATTCCACACACTTCACAAGAGAATGGTTTCTCATTTTTTAAACTCTAATCTGAACATTTTAAAGAGGCTGATGCACAAAGCTTTCTCTCCAGTGTGTGTCTGTATGTGTATTCAGGTAAAATTCTTATCTATAGACTATGGAAGAATATGGTTTTATTTTTGGTGGGTTGTTTGCATGTGATAATGCTGATCTACACACTTGACAGGAGTAGGTTTTCTCTTCAGAGTCTCTTGGCATTTGTATTCTCAAAATTGAAGCCAGTGAAAATGATGATCCTCACACTGCAAAAAGTACCATTTTTATCCAGCGTGCGTGTATGTAAATATGTTCAGAAATGTGAAAATGCATAGTCCCACGACAGCCAAGAATATGTGTAAATGCTTGTTCAAAAAATGGTTTATTTCTTCATTCTCGTCAACATCAAATCGATGATTAAAGTTTGTGGCTATCAATTTTTCATTGCAATATCTGTGAATAAAGAATAAGTATTATTAAACAAAATAATAAACTCATAACAACTCATGTTGAGTTCATAGAAACACATTTGATGGTCAGTTACTAAATAAAATTGATATCCTGCTTTTCTTGAAACAAGAATAATGAAAAGTAATTTTTAAGTTTAAAACAAGACATTCTATTATTCATTAAAAATAAGAAACTGTTTTAACATTTAACTCCTTCTGTGGCAACTTAGTAGATCTGCTACAAATAGAACGAGCAGCCATTAATTTTTGGCCTAGCATTTGAATGAAAATCATACATTGCTATTTGTAACTTTCCTAATGTGTTGCTAGGCAAATTACACTTTTCAGATGTGCCAGAAGTTTACATGCGCTCGATTTTGTTCTAGATAATGTACGTTTCTTCCCTAAATTTGGCTTGGTTTTTTTCTGTTTCTCTCATTGAGATATTCATTGAATGTTTCACATTTGAAAATCTTCATACACTGATGATTTAGATATAGTAAACATTTTACAGTGAATACTTTGTTTTTGTTGCAAAACATTTGATGAAAACATGTAGCATATTTGCTATATTTGGCACACAACGTTCACATCACGTCAAGATAAAACTTCCAACATGTTAGAAATATGACTGTATTTATTATTAGAGCTGGGTTTTTAAAAAATCAATTTAATTAATTCAAATCCATTGAGAACTATCACAGGAAATGAGCCTGTGAGAAAACGTTCAACACACATTTTATATGTAATAAACATTATTGTATATTTGTTATTTTTCATCCTTATGTGCCACTGTAGCATATCAGCTACAAATAAGTTCTTTTGGGGGAAACAAAAATTTTTCCTCAACTAGCTTAATAACAATTATGTGGGTCATTCCGTGTCAAGTGGACCAATTTTGGGAAAGTTCCCCAGTCGACCATCTCAGATTTTGCTCTAACTTTGCTCAGATGTTCATTTGGGTTTGAAATGAAGTCCTGTAAAATTTTAGCTCAATATCTTTACTCATTCAGTCACTATGGATCCAAGAACAAGGACTACGACCAAATCTTTTTTCCATTTTCAACTAGCAACCATTCCACAACAAGTACTTCTACTGCCCTGCAGTTTGCGATGTCATTAAACAAAATGCTCTATTAGGACCAGTGATTGAAATGGGTTTCAGGAACTAGGTATAAGGTAAGGTTGAAATTTGGGGGCTAGGTGTATGTTAAAGTCTCCATTAATAGACATTGAATGGACATTGAACATACAAAAAACCTGGAGATTGAAAATAATTTTTTATCAAAAAACCAATATTTGCCACGAAATGGGTTAACCAATAAAACAAGTCAAGTGTACACATAACCATTTATGATCTTAAAAACAAAAAGATTGAAATATAGGAATAACTTTCATCTTTACATCTTTCTAAATTTAACAAATTCATTAGAAATTTATTCAGTTGAATTTAGATATGTGTTCATTTTTTCATGAGTTACTGTGTACATAAGTAGAGAAATGTTTGAAAATTATTTTGCTGGAAAACACATGGAGAACCATAAAACAGAAAATGTACAAAACAGGTTTGGTTAATCACTCAGTAGAAACCATCCTGTGACCAATGTATTTTGGCAGCATGCCATGTTTGGGTAATCAATTAAAAAATAGAGAAAAGGGGTGATCAATGAATAAGTTACTTCTCTTGGGCAGTGATCACTAAAAAAATCCAAATTTTCCAAAGACAAGCATTAATGCTGCCGGACACAAACTAGGGACCAATTTAGCATAAACTTACGTTGCAAACTGAACCTCCCATTAGAAACCTCTTCAAAAAATTTTCTAGACATAATAAGGAGTAAATGTTTAAATTTCTAGCCCTCTAGCACCATTGATGCAATTCATACATACATAGCCAGCCACATTTGAAAACTGAAGTAACCTATACTGACAGTTTTGGTTGATGGTTTCTAATATATTTCTGTTAAAACAGAAAATATTTTTGTTTTTTAGTCAAGCAATCAGCCATGTATGAGAAGTTTTAGAGGAAAGTATTCAATAAGTAAACATGCTTAAACACCTAAATTTAATGAAAAATCAATACGAATTACACAAACTGAAAGTAAATATTCTGTATGTGCTTCCAAAAATGCGAAATGGGAAAAATCTGTGCTATCGTTGTGTTTAGGATACTACACTCCAGCCAATGCTTTCGTAATACTGTTTGGGTCATTAGTAAGAGGAAAGTTTGTAGAGAACTTTATTTTAAAAATTATGTTTCTACAATATAAACCCAGAGATATTTATGTGTGAAAAGGTTTTTACACTGTGCAAAACAGTGCAACATAATAAATTGCATTAGGAAATTTTAAAGTGAAAACACATCCAGATTTTAAAATTAAAAAAAAAAAGATCAGGGTTGGGCAAACCACTGCCAGCATGCAGACCACAAGGCTTATTTGTGCAGTCCACGAACGTTTTTGCAAAGTGATTTAAATTTGTGATCCCAGACATTCTCACATAGAATAACACACCTAACGAGACTACAATGTTTTTTCGCAATTTTAAATCTATGGAAGATCAGTTCAATTTACTGAGGTACCCCTTTTCCTTTAATATTGAAGCAGTGTCAAAGCATGCAGAATCCTGACCACAAACTTGTGCAGGATTTTGTGAAATTGCATAAATCTCATTAAGAGTTACTCAAACTGTTCAGTAACATTTATGAAGCAACAGAATATTAAATTCAGTTTTATCTGTTACTTTCTTTGTGTACTAAATAATACAGTTGTATGAATAATTGTATTTTTATGTGAAGATAAATTTTATTTTTTAGTAAATTTAGCTTTTTGATGAATGTGGCCGGCTCTATGAATTTTGTTTACAACTTGATAAGACAATATTATGTGACAATGAAGCTTTGTTATTGGCTTACGGAAAATGCCCAGATTTTCGGCTATCTGCTATTACAGATTTCTATCGGTTAAATAGTAAAAAAAATGATGGCCGATTTGGCACCCCTGTTCTCCATGTGATCGATTACATGTATCGATTTTGCACATAGCTAAACTGCTACCGGAAATAAAAAAAATCTAGCCATGTTTAAAGCCACATATGCTACAATATTTTAAACCAATCATATCAAAGATTACCAATAAATAAAAACAAAAGAATGATTCTTTTGTATTTATCTTCGTATTTTTTATATTCTCCAAAAGGGCGGAATTTTCATATCCACACCTAAAAACAATTAAACGCAATAAGAAAATAAATAGAAAACTGATTTATATTTCTGCTACTAATAATGCCATTTAAACGATTTCTTGTGTTTTATATCCAATAAAATACCTTTTTTATTAATTTTATTTATTTATTTTTGTTTTACAAATTATAAGTCTTATTGGACATGAGTTTGTTTTTTTAAAAATTATTGTGCTTATGTAGAAAGATAAAAGATACGTAAGTTTTATTTTGAATTGAATATTGGAAAATCGTTTGAACAGCATGATTATTATATGAGGACGGCTAAAATAATCCAAGGGAGGTAATTAAGTTTTTAATCAGATTGTTTTGGATGCTAAAATAGCCGATACCCGATTTTTCATTTTCATGTCTACACCTAAAAGAGTTAAAGACAATGAGAAGAAATAAATAGAAAACTTACCGACCGAATTATTAAACTATCGCCAACAAATTTTATTCAACATGGATTAACGTTAACAATAATGTGGCTGAGTTAATGTATAAAATAGTGTCCCATAATTGTTGTTACATTTCTATATAGATTAGTATATGCAAATGTAAAGACTATTATGGGACACTAGTAGTACGAGTTAATTACAATCGAATATGAAGCGGTCATCGAAAAGACTGAGTTTGTTGCTATTTGTTCAAGTTAATTAGTAAAATAAAGCTTCAAATACTTACAAGATGATCGAATGTGTAAACTTTGGTTGTTTCTGTATTTGAAAAAGGATAGGATTTACTGCGATAGGATTAAATGCAATGTTTGACGCTGATATCCTTTGTCTCTCCCGTCGCTTGCTTTCGCACCTCACTCATTGAAGAGCGGTGCGATACGAATCGCCATCATCATTACTATATTTCATATCTCATCGTTAAATACCAATGCTGACCTTAATGAGATAGATAGATGGAAATCAGGTAGTGTTTAATTTGATTTATTTTTTAAAAGTGAGATTTGTGACTTTTAGATGTACGTGTATTGTCGAAAGTTTCTCTCCAGCCGGGAGTAACGTTTCGAGGACGAGGGAGGAGGTGGGAGATCAGGTATCCAGAGAGAGAAAGGTTACCTAGGAAACCAGTCAGGACGAGAAGATGCAAACGAAATTCTCTTACCTTGTCTGTTGACGACGGTATAAATAACGGTTATTTGCCGTTAATTTAGTCTGCTTCGCGACTTCGAGAGTTCCTGTTCTCTTGTCTTGTAACTTGACAAATAGAAGTGATAATAACGAACTAGATATTTCTGCGGCTTTGGGAACCACATTTTAAAACGAAAATTAAAATTTAAAAACTGTTGTTCGTAAGTTTTTTTCTTATTTTTGTTAGAAAGAATAAAGTCCAAATATGTGTCCTGAAAAAGGAGAAAAAAAAATGTAATTTAGGAAAATGTTAGACAATTACGGAGGCCAGTACTTAACAGTGAACCAGGAGCAGCAGGTCGGAAATGTGAATAAAATCAGATGGCTAACTGAGATTATTACAGCTATTGTCTCCTCCTGGTCCAGGCATGATAATTATGGCAAATCAGTTTACGCAGGCGTGTATGTCCATCCATAGAAAAATATCGGCCAATTAAATCACAACAGAAAATTAATTAAAGAAATTACTACGGGTTTCATTTTTGATTGTTTTTACATATGATTACCTATCCTTTCGGTATATCACGTGAAAACAGAATTGAAGCGATGGCAACAGAAACAGTAAAAAAATTTCAAAAATTCTCTATAATAAAGATTTTAATGCTAAGATTATTTTTACGTAAAATAGCGATAAATCATATTTTATCAAATGAATGAAAAAATATTGGCAATTAGAGCAGTATTTTTTTTTTCGCAGTTTTTTTACAAAATATTTTTTACCGAAAATCCTATTGGATTTTCAGTAAATTGCTCTAACTGCCAATATTTTTTTATATATATATGATGTAAAAAAATCGGACGCTGATATAAATACCTAAAATAAATCAATGAAATCATCAAATGTTTTAAGGGGTGTTTTTTTAATCACAATGAAAAAAAATCTTTTCCCGAAATTTGGAATACACACTGATTTTTAAAGAATTCATCGTTTATTCGATAAGTATTGAACATTTTATTGAAATCCAATAAGTAGTTGATGTGTTGTAAATTTTTAAAATCTAGTTGTTTTTTGCTCGTTAAAAAGGGGAGAAAATTTACTCGTTATTATTACGAAAAAGTGTTGTTTACATCTTGCGTACACCTTATGGAACCGGAGATATTATTGAATAAAAATAGCGTAAATATACGATATTTACACTATTTTTTCAGCAATATCTCCGGTTCTATAAGGTGTACACAAATAATTTTTATCTCAGATATTTCGTCAATCTTTCAACTTACTAATGACACTAACATTTTTCAACGTTAATATAGGATTTTGACGTTTATTTTATAAAGGTGTCAAACTAGGTCACGAGGCCGCAGAAATGCCTACGAAACACACTGACTGACTCTGTCTTAAGGCACGCTTCCATCCAACATAGCGCGTGTATGCTGGCGACGCTTAACGGACGCTAAAAAGGTACACAAAATACTTGTGCACTCTCGACGCTAGCCAGGATTTAAATAAGGTTGGATTCTGTTTCCCGGTACTTCCTGTTGTCATGCGCAGTGGTCCAGTTCGGGAATCTATAAATGGTCCAAAACATGCAATCCTAGTTTTTCCGTCACCCGCCTCGGGTTGAGAATTCACTGCCCCTCCAAACCCTGACCGCATTGTAAATACTAAACTAATTTGTCCACTGTATTTTCCAGGGGGGGGGGACACCGACACAGTTCGATGCAATAAGTCACATGGCACGTCAAAGTTGAAGCACCGGAACGATACCTTCAAGGGACACCTCCTTGCTTAAGCACCGGTAAACTATCACCACTGTAACGAAATCCGAGACGCTACCAACGTAATTCACAGTCGTCACCACCAATGTACAACTCCAACTTAGCTTCGTTAGGCAAGCATAGAACCGAATGACGAGATGTCGCCAACCGGACTTTATAGCCAAAGCTCGCCACATACGGGTCACTGACGTCAGTTATATCTGTCGACGACTCGTTCGTTCTGCTTTTGATTCTTGGACCTTCCACCACACGTAGTCTTTTTGCTCTGGGCAAGTCTGTTTCCACTTCTTCGCCACATCCACAGTGTGTACGCTTAATAGAAAACAAAGTCATTGTTCCTCTTACTCTCAGCCCCTGTGGACGATACTAAAGTATCCACTGTTCTAGTATTATGTCTCCCTTTCCACAAACTTTCTTCTTACCCTGAAACAAAGATTAATGGGGTTAAAATTGAACTTTTGCCATTGAGAAGTCCCCATGAGAAGTCACCAGCTCTAGAAGCGACAACACCTACTTCAAAAGGGCTTACGCCCTTAGGGTTAGCTGCCAGCAGGCAGCAGGTAGTTTCCCCCTAAAAAGAGACGAGGGTAGATTTTGGGGTAAGATTAAATTACATTACAAATCACGCATGTTTCCATGTGTACAAGAAGTAGTTCTATTTATATTGCTACATCCTCGCTACCAATGAAGTTAAAGAGTTATTTGTTAAGAACATTTTAATATGTTAGTATGGATGTGTAATTAAGTTAAACTTATAAATGATAATAATGAAACTGAATCATTACAAACTAGTCATCGTTTGTACTGTATAGAGGCTTGTGTACTTTACGGCCACTCCTTTGGACTGGGACACTGTTCGTGCTGGTGAATTTGGGTATAGCACTGGGGATATGTGTATCCGTGCTATGACTGTCAGTTTCACCAATTACTCCTTCCTCATACAATGGTAGTTGGTCCCTTGGGGCAATAAGATCCTTGAAACGAACATGTTTAGGTGTGACTGTTCCAATAGGATCCTTGAGCTGAACATGTTTAGGTGTGACTGTTCTACTATCCTGTATCTGAACTCTGTTGTGTCTTTTTGTGATTTTGTGACTCTATGATATAGGATCTTGGTTCTGTACATTTTGTCAGTACAGTAGCTGGTTGCCAGTGTCCATTTTGGTCTAGTACTCTCATTGGTTGTCCTGGTAGCAGTGGTGGTAGAGCATGTGCTCTTTCATCGTGATATACTTTCTGCTGTTCTTGACGGTAGATCTCATAATCCGATTGATGAGCAATTCAGTTGGGATCGGTAAGCTATGGTTGATGGGTGTTGCTCGCAGACATAGCATTGCATGATCAGCATCTGTTCCCGCTTGCTTTGCCGTATGTAATAATTTCTTGACAGTTTGGATCTGACTCTCTACAAAACCATTTGATTGTAGAAACCTTGGAGATGATGTTACGTGGTCGAACTGCCACTGTCGAACAAATTCTCTGTATGCTTCACTTGAATTCTGTGGCCCGTTTGTAGTGTCTCCCAGTGTCTCCTAGCTCGTGGGAGTCTCACTGAAAGGGAAAAGAATGAAGCAAAAGGAACAAAGGACAAAGACGAATGTGGTGCTTACTGATCGCCGTCAGCGAGAGAACTCTTGTAGTCTCGCTTCCGAGCGGCCTTCTTTATTTTCCCCGGTTTGCCTGCGCATGACCGGGGACTCACTTCCGTTTTAGGGGTTTGTGGCAGGGGACGCTTTATGGGTTGGGGACTCACTTCGTTTTAGGGGTTTGTGGCAAGGGAGGTAACTCGTGGTATTTGCTCCTTTGCGCAGCCTGGCAGGACATCACACCGTTGTCAGTTATTACCCTTGTGGGAATACCATATTCTGAGAATATTTGTTTTGTTGTTGATGTGACCATGTTGCTTGTAAACTGTCCTGTCATATTGCGTATGATAGGAAATTTGCTGTAATAATCAGCAATCATTAGATACTCATGGCCACCAAAATGGAAAAGATCGGTATCAACAACTTCCCACGCTCGACTAGTGATCTCGTGTGGTTGCAATGTTTCTTTTGGCTATGCAGGAAGGCTTTCCCTTGATCATGTTCCCAATGTCAGTGTTGATACCGTTTCAATATACTGGTTCTCTAGCCCGAAATGTCTTTCGATGCTTTTATGACTGTAGTGGAGCTGGTCCAATATAATCTTTTGTTGTGTGACTAAAATCAAAATTCCTCGTCCTTTCAATATGATACCGTCGCTAACTAAGAGTTTGACTCGGTAAGGCCAGTTGGAGCGTATTTGATGTGGTAGTTCCTTGACTGAATCTGGCCATCCAATTATTATGGCTTCACGTAACTGGTTGAGAACAGGATATTTTCTGGTTTCCTCTTGTAAGTCTTTCAGACAGTCACTACTGGATCTCACCAGATCGACTAACGTCTAAGTCCATTGAGTCGTTGTTCCTGGTACTGGGTAGACGACTTAGTATATCTGCTAGTGTCATCTCTTTTCCATGTGTATATTCTATGTGCATTTGGTATCCTTGTAGTTAGCGTAGCATGGTTTTGTAGTCTAGGGGGTGCATTGGTCAGCGGTTTCTGTAGTATCATAACCAGTGTCTTGTGATCGGTGAGTATCCTGAATTGACGGCCATAGAGGTATGTGTGGAATCTTTGAACCCCAAACACAATTGCCAGGTGTTCCCTTTCTATGCATAATTTTTCACGTTTAAAAGTCAAAACCAGTGGTTCCCAACCTTTTCAAAGTCATTCCTCATTTATGTCAATAAGATTATAAGTTTCCCCACTTCCATTTAAGTAAGAATAATTTCAAATAATTATTTCATTTTGCGTATAATTGTACAGCTGCTGTTGTGCATGTGTTACTCAAAGAAAGCAAGAGAAAATAATGAGGAACATTTGAAATTTAAAAAGAATTGATTACACCCTTGGACTACCTATATTCCCCTCCTCTTGGGAATTGTGTAACGATTTGGTATTGCAAAACAAAAAGGCAATCTTTGGTTTGACGTTGCCAGACGATAGTAGCCAGTTCAAACTTGCAACCAATATCTCTTTATTTTGAATACCATTCCATGCATATGCGGATAAGCATATAAGGGGGAAATAAGCCACCCATTTAAAATTAGACTCAAAACACATACTAAATGTGATGTCCTGCCAGGCTGCGCAAGGGAGTAAATACCACGAGTTACCTCCCTTGCCACAAACCCCTAAAACGGAAGTGAGTCCCCAACCCATAAAGCGTCCCCTGCCACAAACCCCTAAAACGGAAGTGAGTCCCAGGTCATGCGCGAGGCAAACCGGGGGAAAATAAAGAAGAACAGAACAGTTCTTTCGCTGACGGCGATCAGTCAACATCACATTCGTCTTTGTCCTTTGTTCCTTTTGCTTCATCCTTTTCCCTTTCAGTGAGACTCCCACGAGCTGGGAGACACTACACTAAAGACAAAGCCGAGGTGGTAAAATCTGGTATGGCGGAACACATCTAGAGTGAAAAGGGTTCACATTACCCCCTCTGTGATGAGGTCCAGATAAGGAGCATCACTGGGGTGTGAGGAAGTTGAAGGAAGCAGCATACTTCGGCTTATCAGATGAATGCATAAGTCGGGCTAGTACAGATATCAACACTATATGGTTTTCTTTAGGTGTTGGACAATTCCAACGTGTATAGTTTTTTTTAATCGCCTGGGTGCTCGGTTAACGGTATGATTCAAAGATTGGGGGGGGGGGATGGATTATTGATATATTAATGACCATCATTTTTTGTCTCGACACAAGATAGAAAATGAGAACATTTCCATGTAAAAATTATGGAACAAGCTGTACTGCAAGCATTGCTGGAATAGAATATTCACAAGCGCAGCGTTTAAGATTTAAATTTTCTGTTTGATATTACATCTGAAAAAGGCTGTAGAATGAATCGGTCGATATGTTGTGTCAACATTTAAGATATTAAAAAGAGATTAGATTGTAATATTATGAGGGGTGGTGGTGACTTAATTAGGTTTATTTAATTTCTCTAGTAAGGAAATTCAATAAATATAGTAATTAACTTTTTTTTTGTTGATATTTCATTTTAGTTTTAATAAACCTCTTTGATCTGAAATGAAAAGAAAAACCTTGATAGATTTCCCATGATCAAAAACACTTGTGTATGTCAGAGGTCAAGTGTCCGCCCAGCAGGGTACATTGGATAGAATAATAGTTTGACACTATTTTAGTCATTAAAGAGTCTGGTTGTCTTTTCTAGCAATCTGGGTCCTCAGACAAACTCATTTAAGTTAGGGCATTTGAAAAGACATCATTAATTTTGATATGATTGATCAAAGCCAGATGGTAATAAGAAAGAAATAGGTAAATTAACGGAAGTGGGTGTAGAACAGTCCTTTCGCTGACGGCGATCAGTCAACATCACATTCGCCTTTGTCCTTTATTCCTTTTGCTTCATCCTTTTCCCTTTCAGTGAGACTCCCACGAGCTGGGAGACGCAGGGAGACACTACAGTTTGGCGACGAGGATGAGATCCGAACTCACGAAAACACAAAG
>VCCN01000785.1:410609-430782 GCA_006491835.1 Architeuthis dux | reverse complement strand
CATCATTAATTTTGATATGATTGATCAAAGCCAGATGGTAATGAGAAAGAAATAGGTAAATTAACGGAAGTGGGTGTAGTGTCTCCCGGTGTCTCCCAGCTCGTGGGAGTCTCACTGAAAGGGAAAAGGATGAAGCAAAAGGAACAAAGGACAAAGACGGATGTGGTGCTTACTGATTGCCGTCAGCGAGAGAACTCTTCTGTTCTCGCTTCCGAACGGTCTCTTTATTTTCCCCCGGTTTGCCTCGCGCATGACCGGGGACTCACTTCCGTTTTAGGGGTTTGTGGCAAAGGAGGTAACTCGTGGTATTTGCTCCCTTGCGCAGCCTGGCAGGACATCACAGTGAGAAGTGGAGATGTTGAATATGCGTAAAAGAGAAAGAAAAGAGATGACAGGACTGTTTGGCCTGCCTCATCGTGATACGTGTGCAGGGTTACTTAGGCGTAGCTAAATTGACATATGTTGTCTTAGCCCCTAATTCTCTCTCTGTGAGACTTACTTTTCTTTTCCCACTGAGAAAGTTGAATGCTAATGTTTGGGTCTCGAACCAAGACCGAAAACTGCAACAATATTTCGACTGAATAAATCCAAGTTTTTTACGGCAAGAACACAAAACCTTTATGAAGAGAATAAAAGCAACTAATGAGGCTTTGATCCTTGTTTAATTTCATCCTTTTGATGCACGCCTGCATTTATATATGTATACATGTGGACAAAGCTATAGACAATACAGTCATTTCCAGTGTGTGCTATTATGTGAAAATACATAACACACTTTACAAGAACAAGGTGTTCCATCAGTGGGTTGCATGTGGCTTTTCAAATTGTTTCTCTCTAGTGTGTGTTTGTATGTGTATTTTCAAATGTGAACTCTGTGAAAATGCTGATCCACACAGTTGACAAGCGAAAGTTTTCTCTCCAGTGTGAGTTTGCATGTGTGATTTCAAATTTGAATTACTTGAAAATGTTGATCCACACACTCGGCAAGAGAAAGGTTTCTCACCATTATGTGTTCGCATGTGTCTCTTCAGATGTGAATTAATCGAACATGCTGATCCACAGAAATGGCAAGAGAAAGGTTTCTCTCCAGTGTGTGTTTGCATGTGTATCTTCAAAAGTGAATTACTTGAAAATGCTGATCCACACAGTTGACAAGTGAAGGGTTTCTCTCCAGTGTGTGTTTGTATGTGTGTCTTCATAACTGAACTCTCTGAAAATGCTGCTCCACACACTTGGCAAGAGAAGGGTTTCTCTCCAGTGTGTGTCTGCAGGTGTCTGTTCAATTTCCAATTACCTGAAAATGCGGCTCCACACACTTGACAAGAGAAAGGTTTCTCTCCAATGTGTGGTTGCATGACTATTCAAGTGCCAGTTATCTGAAAATGCTGTTCCACGCACTTGACAAATAGAAAAAAATGGGTGATTAATGAATAATTTACTTCTCTTGCCCTTTCTTGGACAGTGATCAGAAATCCAAATTTTCAAAAGACAAGCATTAATACTGCCGGACACAAATTAGAGACCAATTTAGCATAAACTTACATTGCAGACTGAACCTCCCACTAGAAACCTATTTTGGAGGAATTTTCAAAAAACAAAAAAAGTTTTTTCTAGACATACTAAGGAGTAAATGTTTAAGTTTCCAGCGCTTTAGCGCCATTAGTGTGACCTGTATATGCAATTCATACATACATTGCCAACCACATTTAAAAACTGAGGAAATTTATGCTGACAGTTTTGGTTGACGGTTTCTAATATATTTCTGTTAAAACAGAAAATATTTTTGTTTTTTAGTCAAGCAATCAGCCATGTATGAGAAGTTTTAGAGGCAAGTGTTTAGAAAAGAATTTATTAAAAAGAAGATAATTAGAAAACACTTGATAATCCTCCATGATATATCCATTGAGAGGCGTAGCAAGAGGGGAGCAGGCCCCACCGGGATCAACTACGAAGGGGTGCAAAATTTCCTCTGGCCTCAAATACCAGCAACACGGGCAGTTGCCCAGGGCACTAATTGCTTGGGGGCGTCTGTCATGTGTCCGAGAAAGACGGTCTTTTCAATTAAAATGAATTAAACAATAGAAACAGTCAAAATAAGAAATTCACTGAAATGAAGTCTGGGCACTCACAACAGCTGGGGCCTGGTGGGTAAGTAAGTGGGTGAGTCGAGGTCGCAATGGAATATTTGAGCAATTTTTGCCATCTGTTTTATGATATGCATAGCCAGTTTAGCATCCCTGTTTCTCTATCCTTCTCCCTAGTCTTTCGGTTGTGATTCAGAACTTTTCCGTCCATCATACAAAACATCTATGAGTTTAGTGTCCAGATCATATTTGCGATAAAGGATTCCTGGCTTTTACATGACCTGACCATCACCGAAGAAGTGACCAATGAAAGATAAAAAGAACTGGCGCCTTTTTGTCTTGACATTTGGAACATCAGAAATGCTTTTATCCAAGATTTTGGAAGAGATAGACTGTAGTGTCATCCCTCTGCCCCCCAACCCTGTAGAATAGCTGCTTCTTAAAAAAAAGACAAAAGGCACACATAGAAACGCAAGAAAAAGTGGTTTCTTCATTCAGATGGTATTATATTTTAATTCTTTGGGTAGCGTTGAAGGATATGTGTTCAAACTTAAATCGGTAAAAATATCGATCTTGTTTTGACTTACGCATTGTGAAATCAGTTTACCATATAGATTAAAAATATATTTTGTAAGTTCAGAGACATTAGAGATGTTCCATGCGGCCCCGGGAGAGAGAAAAGTTTGCCCACCGTGACCTAGATATAAGTGAAAACCATTGAAAAGAGAAACTCTGATCAAGTATCAATATTATGAAAATGGTACTGCCAGATTGGTCTATACAGTAAATCTCTCGTAAAATACGATAAAAAATAAATTTACTTTCTTTTTGCATAAATTATAATGAAAAATGAATTTATTCCCAGCGGAGTAATTATTTCATGCATATAATTATTAAAACAAAGTTTTAACAGCACCTTTCTGCTGCTTTTAGACTCGTATGGGTGTCCAGAACAGGAATCTTATCTTTACAGTTAAAAAGAAAAGTTCTAATGTTAATTTTGGAAGTAAAAAGTAGGAAATTATTTCCTGACACGTCTCCAATATTTACTAATTTCTTCGTGGATATACGTTATAACAAAAATGAATTAATTTTATTAAATATCTCCGGTTGATTAGATTTTCATGATTGTTCCTGGTGAATAAAGGTTTTAAAAATATTTTAAAACATTTATGCATAAAATAAGCTTTTAAAAAAAAAGATTTTTCACAAATACTTTTTGTTTTTTCACAATCGTAAAGTCTTAAATATATACAATTTAAAAAAAAACAACTACACAGTTCCAAAACAAAAAATGTTTTAGTTTTATTGAATTTTATTCCCCCTCCCCCCTGACTAAGCCTTCAAATATAATTTTAACTAATTTAATTTCTCTGAGAACTGTTCTTCATAGTTTTTATAGAGAATTTATTTATCCACAGGATATTTATTAGAGATTTTATAAAATTAAATGGGGGTGAGATTGATTTAAACAAAAAAAAGTTTGAGAAGTACCTATGTATATTAGTGGGGCCGCTTAGCAAAATAATTGTGCATTTTGTGACAAAACCATGAAATTTGGTACCCTGGTAGCCAAAGGGATTCCAAATAAATTGGGATATTGAGCCTTCATAAACTTTGAATATGTCGCCCATGGCAACCATTTCAAAATTGCTGCCAGCGACAACTGTTTTCAGATAGATTTTCTTATCAGTGATGGATATCATATGATATTGAGGACATAATTAGTGGAATTTTTTAACATACATTGTTCTTGGAAATTGCCATTTTGATAATACATGAAAGTCTACAAAAAATGATGGCGGCCGTGGATGGTATGACATTTGTAATTGCAATAAAGTTGTGTAGAGTAGTCTGATATGGATGATCTCGGTTTAAATTCATATATTTTTTATGATGCAGAATCGAATTTGGAACTTTAGAATTGCACAGAAGCTTCCTTCTATCTCACAATTCAAGACTCAAAATAAATGATAATAACTACCCAAAGCTAGGGTCTATTGTGGCAAAGTCTATTCAGCACTCCCCTTCACAGTAACAGAGGGCGGTGCAGTCTAAGGCAGCTTTTTTGCACTTCCACTTCCTAACACAAATCCTTCTTACATTTGCAGGAGTCAAATTCATAGCTGAACTGACCTGCATCTGGTAGGCATATCGAGAATGATTCATAGTACACCTCAGGTGTCTTTGACCAGCCCCATCTATACAGTGAAGGTAGTTCTGGTGTTGACATTAGCAGCTGACCCCCCTCCCCCACATGACCTCCTGGGTACACTGCTCTCATAACATGCCCCTCTTTGGCAGCCCTTGTTGGAGGGATTGATTGCACATTGTTCCGCTTCACCAAAAGCTTCATCCTTGCCTTGTCTGTGCTGGTTCGGTCATAGAGCAGGATAATAAACCTCTCAATCGTGGCCATTACCTTCGATGGTATGTCATCGGGGGCATGTGTAAGTTCTGGATAGACAGCCCATGCAATCTTTATCCTGTGACCAACAAGGCATGACAGTGTCACAGCCTGTCAATGCATGGAACAGTGGATGTGCACGTGCCTTCCACAGCCCAGCCCTTCAGCAATTTCATGGGCTGCTAGGTATGGCTGGAGACCCTGAGCCACTGCCACAGCTAGCACCACAACATTAGTATCAACAGTTTGAATCATGATTTTCTGATGGCCATTTCTTGCTGCATGGGCCACATGTAATAACATGCGACTATCGGCTTCCTCATGCTTACATGTAGCAACTGAAGACAGATCTGGGAGTGATGGCTTGCTGAGGACCTTCACATCATGTGTGACAACAAGCTGTTTATCCTCCTTCACAAACTATCTGAGCAGAGCATCCGAGTGAAAATCTTTAGGGTGATTGCTGTCAACCCTGAGAAAGTTTTGCCTGTTCCTTGTAGTGTCTCCCAGCTCGTGGGAGTCTCACTGAAAGGGAAAGATGAAGCAAAGGAACAAAGGACAAAGGCAGATGTGATGTTTACTGATCGCCGTCAGCGAGAGAACTCTTGTGTTCTCGCTTCCGAGCGGTATTCTTTATTTTTCCCGGTCTGCCTGGCGCATGACCGGGGACTCACTTCCGTTTTATGGGTTTGTGGCAAGGGAGGTAACTCGTGGTATTTGCTCCCATGCGCAGCCTGGCAGGACATCACGTTCCTGAGAATGGTTGCAGCACCTATCACATGTACCCCTTTCCCACACTTTGCTCTTGTAGCTCCTACAATTAATCACTGTTGCCAACCACAATTTGATTGGTTACATTTCTCTACTTTAAGTTAACTTTATGGCTAAAAATATTGAATATATATTTTGAGTCAGCTATAAAGTAAAATCGAATCGGCTATTTTTTTACAAAAACAATATGGCCGCCAGCACAACAGAATTTCATATCTCGTCTCCCAGTTGACCTATCTGAGTACTTTAGTGCTGATGAGACTAGAGAAAGAAAGAGGGCAATGTTACGATGCGCATAAGGGGTCTTTCTCTCTCTGCCTGTTCTGCAGTAGTAAAAGGAAAGGAAATAACTGCAGTTTGCACATGGTAACAAAATGCAATGAGATTAAATAAATACAAAATACTCTGCAATGATAATAATAAGATATTTATTACAGGAGATAATAATAAAAAGTAGTTCTTAGCTGATGAGAAGAAATATGTATTTATAGAGTTGGTGTACTACTTAGTAAAATGTCTGTCCTAGGTTTGTTGAAGATATTAAGGAAGAGAGTCGAAACGACAAATCTGACTGAACAAAGATGAAGAATAGATCGGTCTGCTGACGTTTCAGTGACGTCACCGATGTCATGGAAAAATCCATCCCTTTTCGATTTGCCAAACTTTAGGGCGCTTGATGGGAATAACTTTCTTTGTGATTCAAATTGTACTATGCCTGTAATTGGTCGTATTGATTCTTTTCACGTGGACCAAGATTTCGAAACTTATTTGATTGGGTTGATTTGTTTTTTTTGTGGCTAACGACATAGCGGAAGATAGGAAAGTAGCTGTTTTTCTCTCGCTGCTAGGTCCAAGTTTGTATTCATTAGTGCAGAGTCTCGTTTCTCCCACAAATCCTGCTGTCTGTACTTATGAAAAATTAGTTCATGTGTTAAAAGCACATTTCAACCCTAGGGTTGTTTTAATTTAAGAACGCTTCAAATATATCGCACAATTTGTCGCCGGCATAATTGTGATTTTGGACCCTACCTCAAAGATGCCATGAGAGACAAGTTTGTTTGTGGATTATGTGACAACGCGACACGACAATTGGTGTTACAAGGGGCGGATTTATCCTTTTCTAAACAGTCAGCTTCGAGAGATGTCAGGGAGATGGGTTATCGCCCTTCTACTAGTGTCAGCCACGTTGCACAACAGAGTAGCCACAAAAGAGAGAGATTTAGTACTAAACCAAAATATACTGTTCTGGTTGTGAACAATCGCATTGGAAGAGCGACTGATATTGTGTTAATAGTGGTTGATAGATCCGGCCCTACTCTGCTTGGCAGAGATATCATAACAAATTCAAACTTCTAAAATTTCCCATTCTATATGTTTCTGCCGACCGGTCTAATATTGGAAAAGACGTCACAGAAATGTTTCCAACATTATTTGTTGTATACTGCCGACATGAGATGTCTCGTCATGGGTTGCTCATTTGCGGGAAGAAAATCATGAACTCGAGAAAAAGGAAGACTCGAAAATTCTTTATAAAAATATCCGGATATATTTTTTATTTCATATGAATACATTTGTGTCGCCCGGAGAATGAAGAGTAGGAGAGAGATAATGAGAACCGACAGTCTGCCCCAACAGGGACACCGATCTCGTGCCTTCCGGCCAAGGCGGTCTGCTTCTCTGGCTGCCTCTACTTGTCTCTGCCCTGAGTTTCTCTCTCTCTCTCTCTCTCTCTCTCTCTCTCTCTCTCTGAGCTGGTGGCCTGTGTCTTCTTTTATCAGGTTTGAACGCCCACGCTTCTGTGTTCAACATCCTTAGACATGCCCATATTTGTACTCCCTCCGGGACTAACTGCGCGTTAACTGAATGTGGGCGCGGAGACTCCACTCCAGACCTTTTTCATTTATTCAGTCCCACCGATAAGGATTTGATCGCTTCAAATCGATATCCGTCAAGGCCCCTACGACTCTTTCCATGGGCAGAGAAATTTCTCCAGCTGGTTACTACAGTAAAACACCATGGGTCCTGGTGCCATGGTTCTTCCATCAAATTACGGTCAGCATTCGATATGCTGAGCCCCAAAAAAGGCACCAATGACAAAAATATTTTTAAAAAGCACATTTTCCATCAATTAATACAAAACAATCTGTAGACCTTGCTCTTTTTGTCTTAGGGATCTCTTCCGCTGATAATAACATGGAAAAATCTCATCGCTACAAGGCTAAATTATTTGTTATAAAAATTCGCTTTCCATATTTCATTTTAACTTTAACCCTTTTGTTTCCAACATTCCTATAATTAGTAAGCTCTCATTATTAAATTTCAAGGCACTATGTAAAAAAAAATGGAAATCGAAGGTCGAACTCACTATTTCCGGGGCCACATCACCTTTGTGACGTAAAGTGTAAACATATGAGATAGATACGATTTAAAAGAGAAAGCACATCAGCAGTCATACTTTGTCTGTCTGCTTGATCATTGTTTGACAACTCAAAATTCAACAACATTCTGGATGTGAACTTTAACCGACAAAGAGTGTTGGCAATAGATTTTGAAGTAAAGATTCATAGAGCCTCAGTACGAGTAAAAAATAACATAACAAAGTATATTAACATGTTAATACATTTTCAACAATCCTAACACTTTTTAAAAAAACAATAGTACAGTTTTACTTAGCAGCAAAACGAGCATGAAATATCAAAACAGTCTCATTTTTCTCATCTTCCATTTCCTCTCAACTGCCTAGTTCCTTGATACGTCTAGTTTCATTTCTCTCCTGCTATTGTTTTTCCTCTCCGTGGGTGTCATTTATATATCTTTTATTATTTTTTTTGTGAGTCTCTTGTATATATCTATTGTTATTGTTTTTTTCATATTGTGTAAGCAGTTATGTCTTTCGATGTTTCTCTTCGTTTTTTTCCATTATTTAAAAAAGTTTTCAAATCAAATCTTGATTGTCCTTAATTGTTCTTAATTGTCCTTTTTTCAAATTAATTATTTCATTTTTCTTTTCTCTTTTGTTGTGTGTCCTTGGCATATCTTTGTGATTGGCGGTCTAGTGGTTGGTTCTGGTGGGTTTGTTTTTTCTTTGGATTTCTTCTTCTACCCTCGTTGTTTTGTGGTGACACAGCTTCGTACTAAGTCCATGCAGAACTTGCCGGTCTTGACGTGCACAAAATCGACCTTGCTGAGTGGACTAATATAGTCTATTTTTGGACAGTTCTCCTCTGTGACTGCATCTGAAATAAGGGTACATACCCGAACAGATCCTGTTCTTTCTCAAGTGTTCAAATACTGTGAACTTCTATTTGTGATTCTCAATCTGAGCTTCTTCCTTTCTTTCGTAAAAGTAATGAGATTTCCACTCAAAATGGTTGTCTACTATGGGTTACAGGGTGATAGTTCCTTCTGCCCATCTCCAAACTTTACTTGCTGAACTTCATGGGGGGCATGTCGGTGGATCCCGAATGAAGGAATTGGCACGCAGCTACATTTGGTGGCCAAATTTGGACAGAGATCTGGAGTCCCTTGTAAAACATTGTCCCCAATGTCATGAGCATTGCAAAACTCCAGCTAAAGCAGAATTACACACTTGGGAATGGCTTAGTTACCCCCTGGCATCGCTTGCACGTGGACTATGCTGAACCCGTGCAAGGCAAACATTGTTGGTTGTAGTGGACACACACCCAAAGTGGGTGGATATTTTCCCCGCCAAGTGTCCTAGTGCTAAAGAAACTATTAAAAACCTGCGTCATTTGTTTCTGTCAAATAGGTTTTCCCGTTTATATTGTACTTGCTCCACCAGTAATCAATTTAAGTAATTTCTACAAAAAAGAAAGCATCAGGCACATTACCTCAGCCGTGTATAAACCATCTACTAAAGGTTTGGCTGAGAGAATTGTACAGACATTCAAGAGTGCCTTAAATAGTTCCTCAGAACCTTGAAGTACTGTACTAGACACCTTTCTCTTCAAGTACTGGATTACTCCACATACTACTACCGGTGTATCACCAGCGGAGATGATTTTCAAGCGTAGTTTTTCTTGACTTGTTAAGTCCCAGTGACAACATAGCTGGTCGCGTAATACGACAATAAGAGAATCAGAAGAGAAACTACTCTTCATCACCTAGAATGCTAGATATACAACCTAATGCACCGATCCAGTGGCTTGTGATCGGCGAGTACCCTGAATTGACGGACATAGAGTTATGTGTTGAATCTTTGAACCACAAACACAATTGCCACAATTGCCGTTTTACCATATGTGATACAGATTGTGTCAAAGCATACAAGCGTTGAGTGCTGGCTAATCTCAGTTTTTCAAAGCATCGTTTGTTGTGTTCTTCCCACAGAAAAGTTGCTTCCTTCTTTAGTAGTTCTCGCAGCATGGATGACTTGTAGTTCTCTCTTGCAGGTTGGGGGTGGCATGTCTCTCAGGTCGTTGATCTTCTCTGGGTCTGGACTGACGCCATTTGCACCCTATATCATGCCAAAGAAGGAAATGCTTTCAGATGTTATGTTGCATTTTGCTGAAGTTGAAGACAAGACCGTTTTCGGTAGCTGCTTACATGAGTTTGTGCAAGACTTTGTCGTGCTCTTCTTCAGAATTGGCATAGACCGCAATATCATTGGCTATTCGTACTGCATCATCGACATGTTCCAGGATCTGATCCATCTCCAGTTGAAAAATATCCTGAGATACATTCAATCCAAATGGTAGTATCTGCTGTATGGTGATTGAAATGTGGTAAGTAACTGAGAGTCTTTGTCTAAGTGAATAGACCAGTAACCAGCTTGGAGAATATCTTGGCACCCACAAAGTGATGTGTCAGTTCTTCAATCATTGGGATTTTGTGGTGCGGCCTTTTCAGTGCTGTGTTCAGATGTTTTGGGTCGAGGCAGACTTGTAGACATCCATCTTTCTTGCGTGAGTAGGCTAGACTTGAGACCCAGTCTGTTTGTTCTGTCACCTTTCTGATAGCACCAATTGTTTCCATGTTTCCGAGCTCCCTTTTTATTGCATCTCACAATGCAATTGACGTTTTCCTAGTGGGTCGATGTGTGGCTGCACATTCAAGCCAATCTTGTCGAAACGATCTGGAAAGAGTTTGACAAGGCCATCCACTGTGTTGACAGGTGTCTTTGTTTTGGTGTATTGTATGTTCTGTGAATATCGATAGGGGCGTAGCACTTGATTGGCGTTCCATTGTATGTCGTCAGTCTTGTTCCACTTGACTGAACTAACGGCATCTGTGAGTGACCAAGAGTTGTAACGTCTCAGTCCTTCGTCACCAACTTGGAGCAATATATTGCTCACCGGCTGTTCTTCCCTATTTTTACCGACTATGAAATAGAGCTCCATGCGTTGTCTGAATATTTTAAAGGTTTCTGCTTGGTTTGGTGTCCTCCAAGCCATCGCTGGTATTCTACCTCTATTAGCCATAGTTAGCCTAGCACGCACGCACACAGTATGTCAGCAGAAATGGCAGCGTGTGAGAGACTGCCTGTCTGTATGAGTCGGGAGATTAGTGGCCATAGTTAAGTAGATAAAGCGAACTGAAAAGATTGTTGCAGGGGACAGGTTTAAAATGGACGAAGAAAGCGATCACGTGACTTTGAAAGAATGTCAGAAGACTGTAAAGACGAAAAATGTCGTATCGTTCGTTTGAGAGCATTATTTTTGAAAGAGTATACTAGTCGCCAGCATACACCAACGAAACAGAATTTCATATCTCGTCTCCCAGTTGACATATCTGAGTACTTTAAAAGGCTATATCATGGGTTTAAGACATGGGGAATTCAAGAATCCACTTTATTTTATTCTTTCCAACGATGTATATATCTCCTTCATTAACTATATCCACAATTGTGTCTATAAAGTATACAGACACTTCCTTGTAAAATCCTGAATACCTACAAATTAATAAAGTGGATGTTCACTTGGTCGGAGAAGGCGTTTTTTACGTTGAATTGGTGTCCTTTTGTGTCCTTTTCCGCTGCCACCATGTAAAGATTAAATGTATGACAAGGGTGTAGTTGTTTGATATGGTCTTATTCATTGTGGATATAGGTACCTTACAGGTCTTTTGTTTACTGTAAGTGATTAGTCATATATCAATTCATGCACTACAGATCCCACATGCGTCCATGTGTACAATAAGTAGTTCTATTGACATTGCTACACCCAGAGGGGTCCCGACCCTTACTTTGAGAAGCACCGTCCTCACCTAAGTCCTCTAGTTTCTTTGGTCCGGCATTGGCTGTAGTCTTGTTAGCATTTCTCAGTGGCAGCCATTCTAAACAATTCCTGACCACTTCAGTAGGGCCAGCCCTAGGTACTGGTAACACGGCCAGTCACCCAGGATGCCAAGTGTTAGAAGACACTAGGACTATCCAAATGAAAAGGGGAAAATGAATAAATTAAATAGAAGAAAAATGTAGCATAGCCACATATGCAGTGTACAGGCTCGAATGAAAAGTCTGTGGTGATTTAAATGGCCAGTGGAGAACAGTAGAAACAATTGTGCAACACGAAAAGTCAAAGGAGAGAAAGAAGAAAAAAGGTCCAGAAAAGGAACGATGCATACCTTTTTGATGTTGGGGTCTTCATTGCATAGTTGGCTGTAGAGATAATGTCATCTCGCATGCATATTCTCTTGTGAATTATTCAATCGGAGTCAAACAATTTAGTAAATTAAGAATCGTTTTTATTACATTATACGTTGTGTTGACCAGTTATATGTAAAGAAGAAATTGAACGACTTTCTAATCCTATTCATTGTTTAACCTCTTTCCCCGCATTCAAAATCTCTCTCTCCATTCCACTTAGTTACCTTCCATTTAACCGCAACCAACACATTTTTGCCTGATGGGCCCAAGATACATCTTTTGGCTAAAACGTTGTACGAAGCCGACCACACAGCCAGTTCATGACCATCCTCATCAAGTACAATGGCAACAGTGGACAGCTCTCACGTATTGGCCACACTTACCACTGTACCACAGGGATTCGTTCAAGCTGCAATCAATGTGACTGTGAATGAAAAAAGTGCTCTTCAGGATTACTGCAGCACTATTACTATGGCGCAGATAACCTTAAACACTAGTTTCAAAGGCTATGTTGTTGTGAACCTAACCGTTGGCCTTAATAACCAGTCATGGATTGCCACACGGCCAAGATTCCATGCGCCAATATTGGAGGGTAAAATTTGAATATGGGGGACCCCTGTCTGAATTAATTGTGGATGGTGCTGTTCAATTCTGTGCATTGGTCGCAGCATAAATAGAAGAGCTGTCTATTTTTCCAAGCTGTAAACCAATTGCTGCCAAATCTAGGCATTTTAGCAAGGATGATCAGGCCTTCATCGTAAAGGAAATTGATCATTTACTCTCGGAAGGCAGAATTGAAGCAAGCATTGCAGCATGGCGAGCCCACGCAGTGGTAGTGAAGGACTCTACTCACTGACATACAAAGCGGATGTGTCGCAGACAATCAACCGATTATACAGAACTGGACGGTTACCACTTGCCAAGAATAGATGAGATGGTGATTGGACTTGCGAAATACTGCGTGTTCTCCACATTTGACCATAAAAGTGCCTACCACCAGGTGTCGCCGAAGGAGTCACATAAAATGTACACTACCTTTGAGGCCAATGGATGTTTGTATCAATTCTGCAGGATTCCGTTTAGAGTCACAAATGAGGTAGCTGCCTTCCAGCGGGCTATCGGCGAAATAGTGAGAGAAGAAAAGCTTTCCCGTGCCTTGGTAATATAACTATTGCAGGACACACATGAACAGCATGAACAAAATGTAAAGAATTATGGAGTCAGTCAACTCTATCAACGTTCTGAGATACTGTGTTGGGAATGGCATCATTAAGCCTGATCCCGAGAGGCCTTCCTCAACCTGAAAATTTAAGATCATTAAAAAGGGCACTCTGGATCCATGAGTTTTCTGCCAAGATTCGACCACTACAGAATGCATGAGACTTGGAAATTATGTGCTATGGAACTATCATTCTGAGCTGATGAAAGTGTGCTGACAATTGCAAATGTGAAAAGTTTCTGGTAAAACAAAGTTATATAAATTAAGGGCACTATCTTAGTGTTATGATTTATGTATCTGGACACCTGTGGTGGAAATGTAAGTGACTTCAATAACCTTAGGAGATGGGTATATTGCATCAGGTTGTAAACAGGAAATGGGGACCGGTGATTGACACTGCATAGGCATTAGAGAAACTATAAAAGCGGACCCGAACGGCGTATCCCCGGGAAGCGGACAGAAATCTCGACACTCAGAGAAGACGCAGACATCAGCAGAGCCGTTAAGGTCCGAGACCGCTGTCCCTGCTGGGGACAGCCTGGCGGTTCTCCTTATCTCTCTCTCCAACTCTTCACTCTCCGGCCGACAAAGATGTATGTTGTGTAATAAAAATATGTCCAGATATTTTTACAAGCAAGTCTTCGAGTTTCCTTTATAGTGGAGTCCAGCAAATTCTTCCTGGCCTATATAACATTAGCAGTAAGGTCCCTTCCAAAACTTTGTGACAGCCTTTTATTTTGTGTCAAAGAAGTCAACAAAGCAGATGGAAGACTAAATGAAAATGTCTGTAGAAGTTTTCTGGATACATGGTATCTATATGTATTTTCTAAATGTGGCATGTAGTACTGAAATTCTGAAAAGTTGAACTGCCAGGAAGTCATGTATTATAAGACATAGGAATAACCCGCAACTACAAATGTGAATGGTTAGCAAGAATTGAACTTTATTCAATCTAAAATGTTGTACAACCTGTTCCATGAATTCAGTGACTACCCTGTGCTGCTACGTGATTTATACCAGTAGATAGTCATGAAAAGCAAAAATATCAGTAGTAATACATTTTCAATATAGTTCAGTGTCACGCTTGCAATACATACAAATGTACACAACCCAAACATGGGAATCAAATGCTTATAGTTTCATGCCACCAACATAAATCTCTTTAGCATTAAATGTTTGTCTGGCAAAGTTGGATCACATCATAAGAACTGATTTGACCAATCACCGCTAAAGGTGCTAACATTTTTTTTACTTTCGTACTAATCTGACACAGCAATGACTGTTAGAGTTTTAGTAAAAACGATTATTTTAATTGAGTTTTTTTTAAAAATCATAATGTAAAATGATTTTATTATTTGTTCAAGCTGCAACCAATAAGTGAATAATAGCTTCTTTCTTTTTTACTAAAACCAAGTTTAATTGTAATTAAAAGAACAAAAGTTAAGATGAAGCTAATAGTAGTTAAAAATTAATAAAAAAAAAAATAATATAATCGTTTTTTACTAAAACTCATTGTTGTGCCAGCTTAGTACTCGAGTAAATAAAAATACTGTGTAAGTACGAAAGTAAAAAATGTTAGCTTCTTAGGTCAAATTAGTCCTTGTGATGCGATCCATTTTTGAGAGTTAAGTCGTCCATTACTAATTTTTTGATTATTAATGCATAAATAGAATTTGTCATTTTAAACAAAATCTAAAAAAATATGTGATGTTCAAGCAGGGATGGCTTTGTCCTACCAAGCTTTAAGGTGATTAATAATAATATTCAATTTTTTTATGAATGAATTCTTAAAATGTCAATAAGATTATAAGTTTCCCCACTTCCATTTAAGTAAGAATAATTTCAAATAATTATTTCATAGCTGCTGTTGTGCATGTGTTACTCAAAGAAAGCAAGAGAAAATAATGAGGAACACATCATTTGAAATTCAACACACCCTTGGACTACCTATATTCCCCTCCACTTGGGAATTGTGTAATGATTTGGTATCACAAAACAAAAAGGCAATCTTTGGTTTGACATTGGCAGATGATGGTAGCCATTTCAAATTTGCATACATATATAAGCGGGAAATAAGCCACAAAGCACATGCTAAAGCCAAAACCTGGTATGGCGGAACACATAACGCCCTAATATGGAGCATCATTGGGGAGTGAGGAAGCTGAAGGAAGCAGCATACTTTGGCTTATCAGACGGGCTAGAACGGATTTCAACTCTATATGGTTTTGGAGGTGTTAAGATTGATATATTAATGACCATAATTATTTGCTTAACAAAGAAAGAAAATGAGAACTTTTCCATGTGAAAATTATGGAACAAACTGTACTGCAAGCATTGCTCGAATAGAATATTCACAAGCATTGTGCGTAAGATTACACCTGAGAAGGCCATGGAATGAATCAGTCGAAATGTTGTGTCAACATCTAAGATATTAAAAAGAGATTAGATTGTAATATAAAAGCCACTAATGAGGCTTTAATCCTTTTAATGCACACCTGCATGTATTTATACATGTGGACAACTCAGTCCTTTCCAGGGTACATTGTGTGCCATTATGTGAAATGAGTGGAAATACATAACATACTTTACAAGAACAAGGTTTTCCCTCAGTGTGCTGCATGTGGCTTTTCAAATTGTTTCTCTGCAGTGTGTGTATGTATGTGTGTCTTCAAATCTGAACTCTGTGAAAATGCTGATCCACACACTTGGCAAGAGAAAGCTTTCTCACCAGTGTGTGTTTGCATGTGTCTCTTCAAATTTGAATTCCTTGAAAATGATGATCCACACAGTTTGCAAGAGAAAGGTTTCTCTCCAGTGTGTATCCACATGTGTTGATTCAAACTTGATTTAATTGAAAATGCTGATCCACACAGTTCGCAAGAGAAAGGTTTCTCTCCAGTGTGAGTACGCATGTGTGATTTCAAATTTGAATTACTTGAAAATGATGATCCACATGCTTGACAAGAGAAAGGTTTCTCTCCAGTGTGTATCCGCATGTGTTGATTCAAACTTGACTTAATTGAAAATGCTGATCCACACAGTTCGCAAGAGAAAGGTTTCTCTCCAGTGTGAGTACGCATGTGTGATTTGAAATTTGAATTACTTGAAAATGATGATCCACATGCTTGACAAGAGAACGGTTTCTCTCCAGTGTGGGTTCGCATGTGTGATTTCAAAGTTGAACTCTGTGAAAATGCTGATCCACACAGTTGGCAAGCGAAAGGTTTCTCTCCAGTGTGAATTCGCATGTGTTTCTTCAAATTTGACTTAATTGAAAATGCTGTTCCACACACTTGGCAAGAGAACGGTTTCTCTCCAGTGTGTTTCCGCATGTGTGATTTCAAATTTGAATTTACTGAAAATACTGATCCACATATTTGGCAAGAGAAAGGTTTCTCTCCAGTGTGAGTTTGCATGTGTTTCTTCAAACTTGACTTAATTGAAAATGCTGATCCACACACTTGGCAAGAGAAAGGTTTCTCTCCAGTGTGTTTCCGCATGTGTGGTTTCAAACTTGACTTAATTGAAAATACTGATCCACATATTTGGCAAGAGAAAGGTTTCTCTCCAGTGTGAGTTCGCATGTGTCTCTTAAAACTTGTAGCTTCTGAAAATGCTGATCCACACACTTGGCAGGAGAAGGGTTTCTCTCCAGTATGAGTTCGCATGTGTTGATTCAAAGTTGAACTCTGTGCAAATGCTGAACCACATACTTGGCAAGAGAAGGGTTTCTCTCCTGTGTGAATTCGCATGTGTATCTGCAAAACTGAATCCCTGAAAAATGCTGAGCCGCACACTTGGCAAGAGAAGGGTTTCTCTCCAGTGTGCCTTTGCATGTCTATACAAGTGCCAATTATCTGAAAATGCTGATTCACTCAACTGACAAGAGAAAATTTTCTCTCCAGGGAGTGTTTGCTTATTTCTTTATTCTAATCTGAACATTTTAAAGAGGCTGATGCACAAAGATTTCTCTCCAGTGTTTGTCTGTATGTGTATTCAGGTAAAATGCTGATCGAAAGACTTCAAGAATAAGGTTTTAATTTCTGGGGGGTTGTTTGCATGTGATAATGCTGTTGTACACACTTGACAGGAGTTCCTTTTCTCTTCAGTATCGCTTGGCATTTGTATTCTCAAAATTGAAGCTAGTGAAAATGATCCTCACACTGTACAAAAGTAGGATTTCTGTCCAATGTGCGTGTATGTAAATATGTTCAGAAATGTGAAAATGCCTAGTCCCACGACTGCCAAGAATATGTGTAAATGCTTTCTAATTCTCATCGTCAACATCAAATCGATGATTAAAGTTTATGGCCATCAATTTTTGATTGCAATATCTGTGAATAAAGAATAAGAATTATTAAACAAAATACTAAACTGATGCATTATTTGCAATAACAAAATTATAACAATTCATTTTGAGTTTCTATGAACTCAACATATCTCACATTTCATGGTCAGTTACTAAATAGAATTGATATCCTGCTTTTCTTGAAACAACAATAATTAAGAGACTTGCATTTTTAATTTTATTTATCAGAAACAAGACATTCCATTATTCATTAAAAACTAGAAAAACTGTTTTAACCCTTTCTGTGGGAATGTAGTAGATCTGCTACTAATAGAACAAGCAGCCATTAGTTTTTGGACTAGCATTTGAATCAAAATCATACATTGCTATTTCTAACCTTAACATGTTGCTAGGCAAATTTCACTTTTCAAATGCGCGGGAAGAAGTTTACATGCTCGATTTTGTCCTTGATAATGTATGTTTCTTCCCTAAATTTGGCTTGCTTTTTTCTGTTTTTCTCATTGAGATAATCATTGAATGTTTCAGTGATGATTTAGATATAGTAAAAATTTTACAGTGTATACTTTGTTTTAGTTGTAAACATGTGTAGCATATTTGTTAAATTGGCAGACAACGTTCACATCACATCAAGATAAGCAAACTTCCAACATGTTGTAAATATGACTGTATTTATTACTAGGACTGGGTTAAAAATCAATTTAATCCATTGTGGACTATTACAGGAAATGAGCCCGTGAGAAAACTGTTGAGACACATTTTATATGTTTGTTATTTTTCGCCCTTATGTGCCAATGTATCAGCTACAAATAAATTTTGGGGGGATTTTCTTTGCCACAATTAGCTTAATTGATGTTCATCCAGTTTTTCATGAAAAATAATTTGTTAACCATTTGTTAATAAATTTTAACCATTAAAACAAGTCCAGTGTACACTCAAACATTTATGATCTTAAAAACAAAAAGATTGAAATCTAGGAATAACTTTCATCTTTACATCTTCAAAATTCAACAAAGTTCTAACAAATTCATTAGACATTTATTCAGTTGACTTTAGATAAGGTGTTCATTTTTTCATGAGTTACTGTGTACATAGGTAGAGAAATGATTGAAAATTATTTTGCTGGAAAACACATGCAGAACCATAACACAGAAAATGTACAAAACAGGTTTGGTTAGTCACTCCGTAGAAACCATCATATGACCAATGTATTTTGGCAGTGTTGTTATCGGTAAAGTGTTGTCGTTGAATCATTGTCAGTGAATTTTATAAAGTCTAAAAATATCACGGTTAGGTTATAAAATCAACCGCAGTATTGGGGGGGGGTTCTATTTGCAATTTAACGGTATGGTAAACTGGACTGTTACTTTCCATCAGTTGTATGGAAGTGAGGCATCAAATTATTCGGTTACTTCCCTTGTGAGGCTTCTTTGATATTTTGATGACAATTTTTCTGTGCTTGCATTTAGGTTTTCTGGTGGAGGCAAGCATGGCTGCCCCCACAAAAAAACCTTAATGAAAGCACAGGAAAATCATCATTAAAACATCAAAGAAACCTAGTTAACAACCTTCAAGGTAAGTAACATGCTACAAAGACTGACTTCCATACAGCGGACAGGAAATAACGGTCATGGTCAGTTATGTTGTTAAAAGAACCCCCATGTAAAACCTTAGAAACATTTTTTCTAAAACCTAACAACTTCTAGGAAGTTTGTTAGGGTCTAATGGATTAAAAGCACAAAAGATTATTCGAAAAAAAAATTGTTTCTATTTTGTTTTCGACTTGGTTAACAGATGTAGATCTTTACCATTCAATAAAAGTATTCCCCTTACAAATGTCATTGCATGTGCAACTGGTGGGGCACCTTCGATGATTGGTTGCCATTGTGGATTTCTAACAGTTAAAAAAGGAATTTTCATTGTCAACATTTGGCTGCAAAGCATCTCAGTGATAGATTGCATGGGACTTTGTAAGTTGTTATCAAAGCAGTGAATAAAATAAAAGCCCATCCGTTGAATACCCGTATATTTTGGCAGCTTTGCCACAAAAATAAAGAAGAATTTCAGTGACTTTTACTGCACAATAAAGTTAGATGGCTTTTGAAAGGAAATTGTCTGTGACACATTTATGACCTTTTTAAAATCAGTTGATGAAATAATGTGTATTGAGCTGGAAACCAAGAGAGCTGATGTTGCTCATCTTGTTGATATTTTTCAACAAATTAACATTAAACTGCAGGGAAATAAGATGTGCCTTATTTAAGCAAAAGGTATAATAATGGCATTTATCAACCAAGGTAGCAGTCTACAAAATAGCATAACAACGCAGTTTCCAAGCACTAGGGGAAAACAATATTAAGGATTTATTTTTGTTAGATGCAGATCTAGACTTACAAGGTTTAAAGACATTGATGAACTGAAAATACTTATGGATGGATGGAAAGCAAACATTCAAGAAATAAAAAATGAAATTTTATAAGATGCAGTAATGAAATATTTATTACTAATTAATTCTCTCTCAAAGTTCTGGTGGCTGATTGGTTAGCAGTGCAGAAGATGGACTGGGCGGTTCAAACTCCGATTGTGACTGGCACTAATGCCCTTTATAGAATCTATGCAAGTATGTATAAATGTGTATATATGTCTTATTATAGACTAGTAATGTGTCATAATACTAATAAACTAGAATACTGAGGATAATAACAATAAAAGCATAACATAATTATATAAATTGGTGATGAAATCAAATGATGAATAATTTTATATCCAATCGACAGAA
>VCCN01000785.1:342833-370468 GCA_006491835.1 Architeuthis dux | reverse complement strand
ATATTTGCCAAGAAAAGGGTTAACCAATAAAACAAGTCAAATGTACACTTAACCATTTATGATCTTAAACAAAAAAGATTGAAATATAGGAATAACTTTCATCTTTACATCTTTTTAAATTTAACAAATTCATTAGAAATTTATTCAGTTGAATTTAGATATAGTGTTCATTTTTTCATGAGTTACTGTGTACATAAGTAGAGAAATGTTTGAAAATTATTTTGCTGGAAAACACATGGAGAACTATAAAACAGAAAATGTACAAAACAGGTTTGGTTAGTCACTCAGTAGAAACCATCATGTGACCAATGTATTTTGGCAGCATGCCATGTTGGGGGTAATCAATTAAAAAATACAAAAACGGGGTTATCAATGAATAAGTTACTTCTCTTAGGCAGTGATCACTAAAAAAATCCAAATTTTCAAAAGACAATCATCAATGCTGCTAGGGACCAATTTAGCATAAACTTACATTGCAAACTGAACCTCCAACTAAAAACCAATTCGGGGGCAATTTTCAAAAACATAATGAGTAAATGTTTGAATTGGTGCAACCTGTATGTGCAATTCATTTATACATACATAGCCAGTCACATTTGAAAACTGAAGAAATCTATGCTGACAGTTTTGGATGACAGTTTCTAATATATTTCTGTTAAAACAGAAAAATAATTTTTTTTAGTCAAGCAATCAGCCACATGTATGAAAAGTTTTAGAGGCAAGTGTTTAGAAAAGAATTTATTAAAAAGAAGATAATTAGAAAACACTTGATAATCATCCATGATATATCCATTGAGAGGCATAGCAAGAGGGGAGCAAAGGGGGCAGGCCCCACTGGGTTCAAAATTTCCTCTGGCATAAAATACTGGCAACTCGGGCAGTTGCCCAGGGCACTAATTACTTGGGGGCTCCTGTCATGTGTCCGAGAAAGACGGTCTTTCCAATTAAAATGAATTAAACAATAAAAACAGTCAAAATAAGAAAATTGCCTGAAATGAAGTATGAGGTTAATGTCCAGATAATATTTGTGATAAAGGATTCCTTGCTTTTACATGTGACTAATGAAACAATCAGATAAAAAGAACTGGTGTCTTTTTGTCTCGGAATTTGGAACATCAGAAAAGTTTCCAGCCCAAATTTTGAGATAGACAGTAGTTTCTTTATTCAGTTTGTTTTATTATGAAGGTGTTGTATTTTAATTCTTTGGTTGATAGATGTGCGTTCAAACTTACATTGGTAAAAATATCTATCTTCTTTTGACTCACACATCATGAAATCAGTTTTATCTTATTGCTTTAAAAAATATGTTTTGTCCGATATTTGAAAAGTGACTTTTTCAACTGCCCTCCCACCATAAGATACTAATGTATTCACTAAGTAAATATGCTTAAGCACCTAGATTTAATAAAAAATCAATACGTAAACTGAAAGTAAATATTCTGTATGTGCTTCCAAAAATGCGAAATGGGAAACATCTGTGCTATCGTTGTGTTTAGGATACTACACTCCAGCCAATGCTTTCGTAATACTGTTTGGGTCATTAGTAAGAGGAAAGTTTGTAGAGAACTGTAGTTTAAAAATTATGTTTCTACAATATAAACCCAGAGATATTTATGTGTGAAAAGGTTTTTACACTGTGCAAAACAGTGCAACATAATAAATTGCATTAGGAAATTTCAAGGTGAAAACACGTTCAGATTTTAAAATTCTACCAAAAATTAGTTTCAGATTTCAATAATATTTTCAGTACGTATTCATTCAGTACTTAACATTTAAACTGTGTTGACTGGCAAGCATACACCCCCTGTAAAGAAATGTATTTTTCACTCTATTTTCAGTGAAAAGTAACTAATATTTTTCCAAAATTCAGTCAAATAATCATTAAATTAAATAATTTTCTTCGAAATTCATACTTGAATCCTTCTTAGTGTCCTTAGATTCTATTATAAATAGCACAGGTAAAAGATTTTAGCATTTTAAAAATGTGGCTCCCAAATTTAGTGCTTTAGATCCAACGCATTTTGACAACACAGATAATTAGAATTTTTAGCAGACCAAATCCAAAGTCAGACTGAAATAGTAAAGGAGCTTCTTTCATTCAAAGACATATACAAAGAAATAATGATCTCTAGCAATATGGCAAATTTAAGTGTAGAGAAACTGACCATCAACAATGTACTTGAATTCATGATTACCAATGACGTGTCCACATTGCACCACATTTTCCTGACCCTACCAATAACTAGCGGTTGCAGAATAATCCTTTAGCTGGATAAACCACATGAAGTTATACTTCATTCTACAATGGGTGAGTATAGAATATCTGTGTTAACTTTTCTCTACATTTAAAGACAGTTGGCTATTGAGATGGATTATAATTAAATAATAGATAATTTTGCAATAATGATGTTGTAGTTGCTTCGTATATTTTTCATATGACTGTTTTGTTTTCATAATTAAATAACACATTTTTTCCAAACTTTTTAAATACTTTATAGATTTATGAGTTTACTGTAAAATAGGTATCTCCACATAATTTCTACAAAATTTCTAAAAGAATTGCAATAATATAAATATCTTCTTTGAAGTTTTAATTTTGTTTCAACTGCAAGAAAATAGCATAAAGTTAGTCGTAAAAAACAAACTGTTGCATATTTTTATCAGTGATACAAAAAACGAAGTGCTGACAAGTTATTGCATTCTGGTCCTCCATTCATTTTAAATGAATATCTGTATTTAAAATACTAAAAACAAATTATTGAACAGTACTGTATTGCTGCCGACGTAGAGGCCTTATATCCAAGTATAAACCAAAATACTGTGCACACAAGTCTAGAAGATGCATTATCCCAATGTACCACCTACTAAGATGACGCCAACACCATATTTTGTTTGCAAAACGTCATCGTACAGTTTCAGGACAAATACTACCAACAAGTCTGTATCGTCACTGGCGATAATAATTTGGTCTCAATAGCCAATATCGCCATAAAATATGTGATGAATATAGACAAGAACGAGCTGGCAAAATGCGAATTGGTAAGAAGGTTTATCGATGATTTACAATTATGGCGAAATCTTTCCTCAACAATGACTTTGGTACGCACGGTCTTAAACTGAGATTTCAGATTAACAAGACCACTGATAGTGAAAACACCACAAATGAATTTCGCGATAACCATATTGTTAAACATTCAGATGTACATGGATTTACTGGGAAAACAACAAACTGACAAACATAGAATAAGTTTGATTGGTTAAAAAATAACGACAGTCAAGCACTGTAAAAAGACTATGCAAGTCATCATTCTGACAAAGTAAAAAAGACATTACACTTTTATGAAGCCTATACGGTTGTATTTCTAGAAGAATGCAAATACATAGACCTAGATCAGGGGTGAGCAAACCACTGCCAGCATGCGGACCACAAGGCTTATTTGTGCAGTCCACAAACATTTTGCAGAGTGATTTAAATTTGTGTGATCCCAGACATTCCCACATAGAATAACGCACCTAACGAGACTACAATGTTTTTCGCAATTTTAAATCTATGGAAGAACAGTTCTATTTGCTGAGGTACCCCTTTTCCTTTAATATTGAAGCAGCGTCAAAGCATGCTGAATTCTGACTACAACAAACTTGTGCAGGTTTTTGTGCAATTGCATAACTCTCATAAGAGTTTGAGTAACTGTTCAGTAACATTTATGAAGCAACAGAATATTAAATTCAGTTTTATCTGTTACTTTCTTTATGTACCAAATAATACAGTTGTGATGAATAATTGTATTTTTTAGTAAATTTAGCTTTTTGTTGAATGTGGCCAGCTAGAGACATTACAGATATCCCATGTGGCCTCGGGGAGAATAGTTTGCCCACCTCTGACCTAGATATACGCAAAAACCATTGAGAAGACGAACTCTGATCAAGTATCAATATTATGAGAATGGTACTCCCAGATCGGACTATACAGTAAATCTATCGTAATTCCATTGGGCAGTTGATAATTTCAACCGCTTGAGAGAAGAGAGCAAATTGCAAAAAATGGACTACAGATCTGAATATATGTTTTGATGGCAGAGCAAATATGAAGAGTGTTCATAGAGGCAACAAGAATGAAGGAGTGTTCTCCACTTGCCATCTATGTCCATTGCTATGGACACCTCTTATATCTTGCTATCCAAGATTGGCAGATATTGAACAACTCCACAATGCATTAGGAACTATTCAGAGCCTCTACAACTTTTTAGAGACCAGTCACAAATGGCACACACTCTTTGGAAGCATTGTGGTCGACAAAGAACTCTCACTTAAATCTCAAAGGTGGTCTTGTAGATATGAAGTTAAAAAACAATAACAATATAATTTGTGTAAATACGTCTGATTTTCTGTCATTAATTCTCTTATTTCTTTTTATTTGTGCACTGTTTTTTAACATGGAGTGAACTAGTGTGTGAAATTTTACAATTTACAATTGAGACTAAACACAGGCAAAATATGTTGATAAATCACAAACAAAACTTTTATTATTCATTCAACTTTTTTTTTAAAATTGAACCAACATAGGCGACATATCTCACTTTGTCAAAGTGAGATATATCGCTTACATTAATTACAGGATATTGACTAAAGTTGCAGGTGTTTCAGCATGGGCCTAACGACAGGAAGTCCAAATGACATGAAATTGGATTCAAACACAGCAGGTGTTGGGGGTCAAAGTAAAACAGTATGTTGACAGAACCCCAGAGATAACACCAGGTGTGGGTGTGTTGAAGCAACAAAAGGAATGGACAGTGTGGTCGAAAACAGATAGAGCCAAAGTTCAGACAGAGTTTTCCCTGTTGGCCCCAGACTGTGTGCCCTGCATCATCTCTCGTTATCTCTCACAGACTCTGCGCATTTCACCCTTGGTGCATGTAGCCAAATAAACATATGATATTTTTATAAACACTGAGTTCCAGTCTTCTTTCTTTCCTGGACCCAATGAATTTTCCCCTGCCTATATAACAAAAGGACGTATTGCATCTTATAAAATTTCAAAGCTAATTGCCAAATGTGGAAAGCTTTTACTATTGGAGAAACTAACACCTTTAATTCCACTTAGAAACAGTTCAGTATCAGCTAGAATTGATGAAATGGCAAAAAGAATAATGATAAATAAAAATATTGAATATATATTTTGAGTTAGCTATAAAATAAAATAAAATAAAATCGAATCAGCAATTCTTTTTACAAAATGGCCAGATTTTCGGCTATAATGTTATAAAAAGATCGGCTAGATCTAGCCAAAAGATGGCCAATTTGGATATCCCTGTTTATCTATAATAATGAAACAAAAAAAACCATTAGAGCTACAAAGTTTTTATCTCCCTTGACTTTCCTCTTTAGAATACATTTGACCTCAGTTGATCGCTTATCATTGCCTTCCATAACTACTCTGATGCTATTGAATCGCAGGGATCTGCATATGATGAATGTTAAAAAGTATGTTTGGGGTCGAATTTGTTCATAATATCTTTTTTTTTAATTCATTCTTTCTCTCCTAAACAATACTGGCTGAACAATGGAAATATTTTAATAAGAATTTCAAAGATTTTTTATGTTTATAAATTTTATTTATATGAACTTACGGGAAGAAGAGTAATATTTTACATTTTATTTTTCAGTTTTTTGTATTAGTTCTAAGTAAGGTTCTTCTTACGGAACCCCAGGGGCCGATTAAAAAAATATTTATAAAACTTAATTTTTTCATTGAAAAATGTTAGTGTCATTAGTAAGTTGAAAGATTGGCGAAATATGAGATAAAAATTATTTGTGTGCACCTTATAAAATGGGAGATATTATTGAATCAAAATAGTGTAAAATATCCATGCAAATGTAAACAAATTCTGTTCTGCAGTAATTACTAGTAAATTTTCTTCCCCTTTTAACGAGCAAAAAAACACCTAGATTTTAAAAATTTCTTACACATCAACCACTGATCGGATCTTAATAAAATTTTCAATACTTATCAAATAAAGGATGAATTTTTAAAAAAATCAGTTTGTATTCCAAATTTGGTTTGTGATTAAAAAAAAAACTCCCCTTAAAAATTTGATTCATTTTCAATGGATTAGTCAGATCTTATTACATTATTAAATCCATGAACATATAAATTCTGCTTCTGTTTTTGAAAAAGCTATAATGATTTTCCATAAAAAAAATTCTATTTAAATTAATTAAAGTTGCAAAAAAAAAAAAAAAATACTGCTCTAATTGCCAATATTTTTCATTCATTTGGTGACATATGATTTACCGCTATTTTCCATAAAAAGAGAAATAATCTAAGCAATAAAATATTTTTTATAAGAATTTAAAAATTTTTACTGTTTTTAAAAATTTTATTTTTTTACTCTGTTTCTGTAAAATCAGTTCAAATCTGTTCTCACATGATGTACTATGAAAGGGTAAATAAAGATATGTAAAAACTGAAAACTGAAACCATGGGATTTTTAAAAAATTATTTTTTGTTGTGATTTAATTGCCCGATATTTTTCTACGGATGGACATAAACGTAAATTTTCTATAATTTTCATGTCAACAAAGAGGACACAACTGCTGTCATAATCTCACAGTCAGCCATATGCTTATTGACAAATTCCGTAATAGCTTCTTAAGCATCTGTTCACAACCAATTAGCACATATCTATGGCGGTAAAAAGGTGTTGGCAGATATTTGAACCTCCCAACGTGAAAAGAAGAGGTTTTTATGTAGTTTTTGAATGGAAAATCGTAATTATTCGGTTAAGGATTGTTCAGTAATGATGAGACTAAGTATATCTAATTTTTGAAAAAACATCTGAAGAATTCTTGATTTTTAAAAAATTTTTAAATTACAGACTTCGAATATTTTAAAATTTCCAAAATGGTCAACAAAATGGTGGAAATTATAGTTTAAAACTTTAAATTGACTTTTAAGAGCAAAATTCTACGTTGAAGTTTTTTTTCTTTTTTCTGGACACATATTTGGACTTTATTCTTTCTAACAAAAACAAGAAAAAAACTTACAAACAACAGTTTTTAAATTTTAATTTACGTTTTAAAATGGGGTGTCCAAAATGCGCAGAAATACCTACTTCCCACCGACTTATCTTTAATATATGTAAAAATCATGGCTCCCCGATAATTACAAGTATACTAAATTATCTACGTAATTAAGGGGGGGGGTATTTCATATTATAATCACATGAAAAAAAATTTTATCCCGAAATTTTGAATAGAAACTTCTTAAAAAAAAAGATTTCGCCACGTGATCGATTTTGCACATAGCTGAATAGTGCTTGCGTAGAAACAAAAAAGATACGCAAGTTTTTATTTTGAATTGAATTTAGCATTATTTTTATTTGTGGGAAAAGAACGTACGATTATAATATGAGGACGGGTAAAATAATCCAAGGGAGGTAATTAAGTTTTTGATCAGATTGTTTCGTGTGCTAAAATAGCCGATACCCGATTTTTCGTTTTCATCTCTACACCTAAAAGAGTTAAAGACAAGAAGAAGAAATAAATAGAAAACTTACCGACCGAATTATTAAACTATCGCCAACAAATTTTATTCAACATGGATTAACGATAAACAATAATGTGGCTGAATGAATGTATAAAATAGTGTCCCATAATTGTTGTAAGATTTCTATATAGATTTCTATGCACATGTAAAACTATTATGGAACACAGGTAGTAGGTGGTAAACCCAATCGAATATGAAGAGGTCATCGAAAAGACTGAGTTTGTTACTATTTGTTCAAGTTAATTAGTAAAATAAAGCTTCAAATACTTACAAGATGATCGAATGTGTAAACTTTGGTGGTTTTTGTATTTGAAAAAGGATAGGATTTACTGAGATAGGATTAATGCAATGTTTGACGATGATATCCTTTGTCTCTCCCGTCTTTTGCTTTCGTACCTCACTGATTGAAGAGCGGTGCGATACGAATCCTCATCATCACTATTGTTCATATCGTTAAATACCAATCCTGACCATATTGAGATACATAGATGGAAATGTGTTTAATTTAATTTATTTTAAAAAGTGAGATTTGTGACTTTTAGATGTACGTGTATTGTCCAAAATCCCTCTCTAGCCGAGAGTAACGTTTCGAGGGGGGGGGGGGGGTGATCAGTAATCAAAAGAGAGAAATGTTACCTAGGAAACCGATAAGGACGAGAATAAGCAAACGAAATTCTCTCACCTTGTCTTTTGACGACGGTATAAATAACGGTTATTTGCGAAAAAAATTAGTCTTCTTCGCGACTTCGAGGGTTCCTGTTCTCTTGTCTTGTAACTTGGCAAACAGAATCGGCTGGGGGGCAACAGGGACTACCGTGCACCCCCGCCCCCATGATCCTACATTTAGGGTACCAAAATGTTCCTTAGGGTGTCCTCTTTTAGAAAAAAAAGTTGGGAAGAACTACCTCATTTGTATAAAACAAAATGGCCGCCAGCACACACAAAAATAAAACAGAATTTCATATCTCGTATCTCAGTTGACATAACGGAGTTCTTTAAAAGGCTAAGTCACGGTTTTCAGACATGAGGAATTCAAAATACACTCTATTTTACCATAAAATAATTAATAGGTATTTCAGTATTTTACAAGGAAATTTCAAGTATACTTTATAGGCAAAATTAGTACCCTAAATGTAGGATCAGGGGGGGGGTGCACGGTAAGCCCTGCTTGCCCACGTGATAGAAGTGATAATAACGAAACACATTCTGTCTTAAGGCACGCTTACATATCCGACATAACGCTTTACGGACGCTAAAAATTTACACAAGACACTCGTGCCCTCTCGACTTAAATAAGGTTGGATTCTGTTTCCCGCCTTTTCGGTACTTCCTGTTGTCATGTGCAGTGGTTCATTTCCGGTTCTAGGAACTTCGGGAATCTATAAAATGTCGAAAACATGCAATCCTAGTTTTTCCGTCACTCGTCTCGGGTTTGAGAATTCACTGCCCATCCAAGCCCTGACCGCATTGCAAGTATGAAACCATTTTCCCATTTTAGTTTCCAAGGGGGTTGGGGAAAACACCGAGACAGTTCGATGCAATAAGTCAAATGGCACGTCAAAGTTGCAGCACCGGAACGATACCTTCAAGGGACACCTCCTTGCTTATCACCGGTAAGCTATCACCACTGAAACGAAATCCGAGACGCTACCAACATAATTCACAGTCGTCACCACCAAAGTACAACTCCAATTTAGCTTTGGTAGGCAAGCCTAGCACCG
Organism: Architeuthis dux; assembly: GCA_006491835.1. NCBI lineage: Eukaryota > Metazoa > Mollusca > Cephalopoda > Oegopsida > Architeuthidae > Architeuthis > Architeuthis dux. Next base: position 361,201 of record VCCN01000785.1, on the reverse strand, counting down.
ATTGACGAGACGTCGCCGACCGGCCTTTATGGCCAAAAGCTCGCCACATCCGGGTCACTAGCGCTTCACATACGGGTCACTGGCGCTCCAACTCGTCTATATCTGTCGACGGCTCGTTCGTTCTGCTTTTGATTCTGGGCGAAAAGGAATGGAGAGAATAACCAAAGATTTTGAAGCAAAGATATATCGGCATTTAAAGAAATGCCAATATTAAAAAGTGGAGATGTAAAAACACTTACTGAGCCCTAGGTGAGTATGATACTAAGTTAATGAGAAAGGGTCAAGAAGTGATTGGCACGGGCTAAGCGGCGCGCGGAGAATCGTAAAGAAGGGGTTTATATAGTCGAGCTGACGTCACGGGGAAAAGGAAGCTAATTCTAAGTTCGTATTTCACATGGAGCAGTGCTGCTTTCATCGTGGGGATAAAGCCAGCTTAATATTTCTAACCCTATTGTGGTATTTTTGAATTCATTGGAGTTGGCCGGATTTAGCTCTCAGTACGGTACTTCATCCCATTGGCTCAAGCTTCGATCACATAAAAGTCTTATTTTAATAACAAACGCTAAAAAAAGAAAATCGCAACAAAACCCATCGAGACTACATATATACAATATATTTAACAGTAGACATTCAATAACTGAATACACAGAATGAAGTTGAAATCTTATAATTGTGACATTATTAAATTTACTTGCAAACATAAAAAAACAAAATGATTGCCTGATCTTTCACGAAACAAATTATTAGGCAATAATAACTCAATTATTCGATAGAAGATGATCCACATGACCATGTGACGTGATTATTTTGGAAGGAGAATGGTAAAAATATGCAGTTATTCAAATAAATGTAATGAGTTAAACTCATTTTCTCTATATTCAGTACTTAACAAATATATATATATGATATAGCGTATCAAAACGTAAATAATATTGTTCCTTTACGAAAATGGAAAATGTGTGATATATAAAGTATATTGTAGGTATTTCTGCGGACTCGTGACCTAGTTCTGCGTAATTTGACACCTTGATAAAATAAACGTCAAAATCATATATAACTTAATTTTTTCGTTGAAAAATGCTAGTGTCATTAGTAAGTTGAAAGATTGGAAAAAAATATATACAGATACAAATTATTTGTGTACACCTTATAAAACGGGAGATATTATTGAATCAAAATAGTGTAAATATCCGTGTATATGTAAAAAAGTTCTGTTCTGTAGTATTAACGAGTAAATTTTCTCCCCCTTTTAACGAGCAAAAAAACACCTAGATTTTAAAGATTTACTACACATCAACTATTGATCGGATTTTAATAGAATTGTCAATACTTATCGAATAAAGGATGAATTCTTTTTAAAATCAGTTTGTATTCCAAATTTCGGGAAAAAAATATTTTTTCATTGTGATTAAAAACACTCCCTTAAACTTTCATTGATTTATTTTCAATCGATCAGTCCGATCTTTTTACATTATTAAGTCAAGACCATGAACATATAAATTCTGCTTCTGTTTTTGAAAAAGCTAATTTCTTTATTTCCGTAAAAAATGTTTTTTTCAAAACTGCGAACAAAAAAAGAATACTGCTCTAATTGCCAATATTTTTCATTCATTTGATAAAATATGATTTATCGCTATTTTCTGTAAAAAGAGAAATAATCTTAGCATTAAAATCTTTTTTATAGAGAATTTTTAAATTTTTACTGTTTTCAAATGATTTTTGAAAATTCAATTTTTACTGTTTCTGTTGCCATCGGTTCAATTCTGTAAGGTTAAGTAAAGATATATAAAAATAAATGAAACTGAAACCATGGACGATTATTTTTTTCTTTAATGTTTTTGTTGTGATTTAATTGTCCGATATGTTTCTACGGATGGACATAAACGTAAATTTTCTATGATTATTATGTCAAAGAGGACACAACTGCTGTAATAATCTCACAGTCAGCCATTTGCTTATTGACAAATACCGACTTCCGTAATAATTAATTAGCGCATGTGCGCGTGTTGACAGGTTCTTATCTATGGCGGTAATAGAAGGTGTTGGCAGATATTTGACCCCCCCTCCCCCAACGTGAAAAAAGGAGGTTTTTATGTAGTTTTTGAATGGAAAATCGTAATTATTCGGTTAAGGATTGTTCAGTAATGATGAAACAAAGTATATCTAATTTTTTTAAACATCGGAAGAATTCTTGATTTTTTAAAAATTTTCAATTACAGACTTCGAATTTTTTACAATTTCCAAAAAGGTCAACAAAATGGAGGAAATTATAGCTTAAAACTTTAAATTGCCTTTTAAGAGCACAATTCTACGTTGAAGTTTTTTTTTTCTTCTTTTTATCCGGACACATAGTTGGACTTTATTCTTTCTAACAAAAACAAGAAAAAACTTACAAACAACAGTTTTTAAATTTTAATTTACGTTTTAAAATGGGGTGTCCAAAGTGTGCAGAAATACCTAGCTGGCAGACATCCCACAAAAGACAGATTCTAATAAAATCCACTTGAGCTATCTAAGACAGGTAAACCTGGCGGGGAGAAAGAATTTTTTCTCTGAACCCACCTGAACCGGACGAAAACATATATTAACCCTGCAAAATTAGGAATGAAGGAAGAGAGTCAGCGCGAAGGAAAGTGAAGAAGAGAAAGAAAATCGAACGGGAACAGTTATGTTGACTTTAACTTTTAACTTTTTAAAATTTTATAAATCTCCTTCCATTAATTCTATTTTTAAGATATAGTAAATCTAAACAGTACGAACAGAAGTTCAGTAAGGAGTGATGATTACAAGACGAATGTTTCTAGGGTGGAATATGGTAATTTCCGGGGATAATACCAAAGTACATTGTAAATTTTGTAAGTCTGAAATTGAAGCTAAGTACCAAAATTTGAAGAAGCATGCACAATCTAAGAAACATATGCCGTTCATTGCAATTAGCAATTTCCCATATCTCTTCTCAGCATATTCCAAAAAAACTTTGAGTTTCTCATGGCAGAAACGAACAAATGGTTTTCTAATTCTTCTGTTCGGCAACAAAATTACACATATACAAACGATTTTAGATTTGTGTGCATAATAGAATATTAGACACTACTATAGAAAGCTTAAAGTCAAGATTTGTGAAGAATGGGACTTTATATAGGGACATGGCTTAGACGGAGACATTAGAGTGAAGGAAAACGGTGAATTACTGTATGATGACCATATGTCTACGTGTAAACGATGCCGCAACTCTGCGGTTTATGTTTATTTTACGTTGGATAAATATAATCTATTCAGCGAGACAAAAACATCGGACTTGCTTATAAATACGTATTAACAGGCTCTACCACCCAGGTGGCTTGTGAAAGAAGTTTTTCAAGTCTCAAATACATTAAGAATAGGTTAAAGAATACTTTGAATTCTGATCATTTGATGTCAGTGTAAAAAGACATTTTAAACGGTATAGATCATGATGCTATTATTGATGGTGTGTCATCAAAAAGTTCGTTACTCCCGAAAGAATTGCATTATCAGTAATTTGTATTCTCCAATAAACCGTGATTTGTATTATTCCCTCATCGCAATAAACCAGTTAGCTTTTTTTCTACCTAAGTATTTCCACTTTTTCTGAATTTATATTTAGAGTTTAAATTTTCAACGTGCTAACCTACCATAACTACTTTCCATCTGACATCAGAATAAATGCCTCCAAATGATCATCGGGACAGTTTTTTGGTTGTTCTTTGATTAACTTGACTGTCTGTTTAAAAGAGTATGCAGTTTTATACAGGAACATTATACGTCTCTTGTTTTAATCACATTATTAACTTTTGTTAGAGTATTCTACTTTCTCTAAAATCACTGCCTAGCTATATTAATTGTACAATATACTTTATATATCGCATATTTTCCATTTTCGTAAAGGAACAATATCTTTTACGTTTTTGTTACGCTATATCCGTAGCTGGTATTTGTTAAGTACTGAATATAAAGAAAATTTCATTTATTTGAACAACTACATATTTTACCATTCCCCGCCCCCAAAAAAGAAATCACGTCACATAGTAATGCGTATCATCTTCTATCGAATAATCGAGTTATTATTGCTTAATTTGTTTCGTGAAAAAAATCAATCATTTTGTTTTTATATGTCTGCAAGTAAATTTAATAAGGTCACAATTATAAGATTTCAACTTTATTATGTGTATTCAGTTATTAAATGTCTACCTGTAAATATATATGTAGTCTCGATGGTTCTTGTTATTTTCTTTTTTACCATTTGTTATTAAAATAAGGCTTTTTTGTGATCGAAGCATGGGCCAATGGGATGAAATACCGTCCTGTGAGCTAAATCCGACCATCTCCAATAAATTCAATTTTCTGAAGTTATGTTTGTAATACTACAACCCTTAAGAGGAGAAATTATAGTAGTAATTAGAGATAAGAGACACTAAGCAAGCGATCGCTGTAAATCTTTGCGAACATACACATCACAATACTCCAGTTGAATAATACCACCTCGATTGGCATTTTGAATTAATTAATAATCCTTTAAATGTTTCAAGTGTCCTCATACTCCCCAAACTTTAGGTGGTCGATTTTAGGAGTAGACTGGATTTAGCTCCCAGTACGATTGTATCATTTATTGTAGTAATTTAGAGTAGTATTTTCTAGCTATTTATAATAACTATTTAACATTTCAGTCAGATATTTTTTGCTGTTGATCTTTATGTTGTAATAATGACGATATTATGGAACTGACCGGAATTATAACCTATGAAAAGAGTCGTAGTATCGGTCTTTTTTAATGAAGGATCTATAGAACTGGAATCAGTAGTCACCCGAAACGTATTTAATGTTCCAATTCTAATCCATTAAATTATTGGTTTAAGAGGACTTTTACAATCTATATATTATCACAAAATGAGTTTTTGCTAAGGTGACCGATAAACGCCCCCACTTAATATTGACCTTGAAATATGTTTTAATATCCATTTCATATAGCCTCAAAATGCCCACGCATACATCAGTGGTTCCAAACCTTTTCCTTAAATGAATCTTACCTCGGACCCCAGGCTTTTGAAAGATCTGCCTACTAGACAAGCCAATGGACCCAAACGGCTTGCCCACTCCACAGACCTAGAATGGGGGAGGGTGTCCATGGGCCGATTTTTACATATATGCCTGGTCCGTTTTGGGATACTAATCCGGGCCTGTCCATAGCCTTACAATTTTTATTATTATAAAATGAAACATTTTACAAAAACAAAGTAAACAAATGAACACAACGATTTTTTATTTATTTTTTTATTTCTATTAAAAAATTGTGTTACGATTTGGTTTTGCAAAACAAAAGGCAATCTTTGGTTTGACGGAAGCCATTTCAAACTTGCAACCAATATCTCTTTATTTTGAATATCATATAAGGGGAAACAAACCGCCCATTTAAAATTAGACTCGAAGCACATATTAAAGCCAAAGCTGAGGTGGTAAAATCTGGTATGAGGTCCAGATAAGGAGCATCATTGGGGAGTGAGGAAGATAGTATGGATTTCAGCAGAAGTTGGACAAAAAAAAAAACAGAAACGGAATTCTTTGTCTCGACACAAGAGGGAATTATTTTACAAAGAAAGAAAATGAGAACATTTCCATGTAAAAAAAAGAAGAATATGTTGTCTTAGCCTCTAATTCTCTCTGTCAGACTTACTTTCCTTTCCCCATTGAGTACTGATGTTTGGGGCTTAAAGCAAACCAAAAACTGTAACAATGTTTCGATTGAAAGGACACAAAGCCTTTATGAAGAGAATAAAAGCAACGAACGAGGCTCTGATCCTTGTTTGATCTTATCCTTTTGATGCACGCCTGAATTTATATATGTATAACATGATAATGCTACAAGATTGTCTGAACAAAATTTAGTATGTCAATGACTCTTCTCAAAGTTATAGACAACACAGTCCTTTCCAGTGGAAATACATAACACACTTTACAAGAACAAGGTTTTCCCTCAGTGTGTTGTGTGTGGCTTTTCAAATTGTTTCTCTCCAGTGTGAGTTCGCATGTGTGATTTCAAATTTGAATTTCTTGAAAATGTTGATCCACACACTTGACAAGAGAAGGGTTTCTCTCCAGTGTGTGTATGTATGTGTGTCTTCAAATCTGAACTCTGTGAAAATGCTGATCCACACACTTGGCAAGAGAAAGGTTTCTCTCCAGTGTGTGTTCGCATGTGTCTCTTCAAATGCGAACTAATTGAAAATGCTGATCCACAGACTTGGCAAGAGAAAGGTTTCTCTCCAGTGTGTGTTCGCATGTGTCTCTTCAAATGTGAATTACTTGAAAATGCTGATCCACACAGTTGGCAAGAGAAAGGTTTCTCTCCAGTATGTGTCCGCATGTGTTGATTCAAATGTGAATTATTTGAAAATGCAGAGCCACACAGTTGGCAAGCAAAAGGTTTCTCGCCAGTGTGAGTTCGCATGTGTGATTTCAAATTTGAATTACTAGAAAATGCTGACCCACACACTTGACAAGAGAAAGGTTTCTCTCCAGTATGTGTCCGCATGTGTTGATTCAAATGTGAATTAATCGAAAATGCTGATCCACACAATTGGCAAGAGAAAGGTTTCTCTCCAGTGTGAGTTTGCATGTGTGATTTCAAATTTGAATTAATTGAAAACGCTGCTCCACAGACTTGGCAAGAGAAGGGTTTCTCTCCAGTGTGTGTTTTTATGTGTGTCTTCAAAACTGAACTCTGTGAAAATGCTGATCCACACACTTGGCAAGAGAAAGGTTTCTCTCCAGTGTGGGTTCGCATATGTCTCTTCAACTGTGAATTATTCGAAAATGCTGATCCACACACCTCGCAAGAGAAAGGTTTCTCCCCAGTGTGAGTTCGCATATGTGATTTCAAATTTGACTTACTAGAAAATGCTGATCCACACACTTCACAAGAGAAGGGTTTCTCTCCAGTGTGTATTTGCATGTGTCTGTTCAAGTTCCAATTATCTAAAAATGTTGCTCCACATACTTCACAAGAGAAAGGTTTCTCTCCAGTGTGTGTTTGCATGTGTCTGTTCAAGTGCCAATTACCTGAAAATGCTGCTCCACACACTTGACAACAGAAAGGTTTCTCTCCAGTGTGTGTTTGCATGTGTCTGTTCAAGTGCCAATTATCTGAAAATGCTGCTCCACACACTTGACAGGGGAAAGGTTTCTCTCCAGTGTGTGTTTGCATGTGTCTGTTCAAGTGCCAACTTTCTGAAAATGTTCCGCCACACATTTGACAAGAGAAAGGTTTCTCTCCAGGAAGTGTTTGCATATTTCTTTTATTCAAATCTGATGCACAAAGGTTTCTCTCCAGTGTGTGTCTGTATGTGTATTCAGGTTAAATGCTGATTTATAGACTATGCAAGAATAAGGTTTTATTTTGGGGGAGCGGTTGTTTCCATGTGATAATGCTGATCTACACACTTGACAGGAGTTGATTTTCTCTTCAGTGACTCTTGGCATTTGTATTTTCGAAATTGAAGCCAGTGAAAATGATGTAGCATTTCTATCCAATGTGCATGTATGCAAATATGTTCAGAAATGTGAAAATGTATAGTCCCACGACTGCCAAGTATATGTGTAAATGCTTGTTCCAAAAATTTCTTTTTCCTTCATTCTCATCGTCAACATCAAATCAATGATTAAAGTTTATGGCCATCAATTTTTCATTGCACTATCTGTGAATAAAGAATAAGTACTATTAAACAAAATACTAAACTGATGCATTATTTGCAATAATAAAATTGTAACAATTCATTTTGTGTTTCTATGAACTCAACATATCTTACATTTCATGGTCAGTTACTAAATAAAATTAATGTTGCCAGAAACGAACTAGGAACCAATTTAGTATAAACTTACATTGCAAACTGAATCTCCCACAAGAGACCTATTTTGGGTGGAATTTTCACCCGCCAAAAAAGAAGTTTTTCTAGACATAATAAGGAGTAAATATTAAAATTTCCAGCCCTCTAGCACCATTGGTGCAATTCATACATACATAGCCAGCCACATTTGAAAACTGAAGAAAACTATGCTGACAGTTTTGGTTGACAGTTTCTAATATATTTCAGTTGAAACAGAAAATATTTTTGTTTTTTTAGTCAAGCAATCAGCATGTATGAAAAGCTTTAGATGCAAGTATTTAGAAAAGAATTTATTACAAAACATAATTTGAAAACACTTGATAATAATCCATGATATATCCATTAAGAGGTGGAGCAAAGGGGATAGGCCCAAAGATTTCCCCAGGCTTAAATATCGGCAACATGGGCAGTTTCTCAGGGTGTTAAGTTAAGAAAATTCCATGAAATGAAGTCTGGGCACTGACCTTCCCCATTGGCCCCAGCTATTGTAAGTGGGTGAGGCAAGGTCGCAACGGAATATCTGGGCTACGTTTGCTATCCGGTTTATGGTCTTTCTGTTGCAATTCAGAACATTTCTGTCCATCGTACACAACTTCTATGAGTTTAGTGTCCAGATCATAATTGGAATAAAGGATTTCTGGCTTTTACATGACCTGGCCATCACCGAAGAAGTGACCAATGAAATAATCAGATAAAAAGAATGGGCGCCTTTTAGTCTTGACATTTGGAACATCAGAAAAGTTTTCAGAGATAGACTGCAGTGTCAGCCTGCTGGCCAAAAAAAAAACCTGTAGAATAGCTGCTTCTTAAAAGAAAGACAAAAGGCACACACAGGAACGCAAGAGAAAGTTATATTTTAATTCTTTGGGTATCGTTGAAGGATGGGTGTTCAAACTTACATCAGTAAAAATATTGATCTTGTTTTGACTCACACATCATGAAATCAATTTTTAAAGCAATAAGAGTAGACTATTTTGTAAGTTCTGCCTGGTATTTGAAAAAATACTTTTTCAACTCCCCTCCCGCCATAGTATTCAAGGACTAAACATGCTTAAACACCTCGATTTAATGAAAAATCAATATGAATTATGAAAACTGAAAGTAAATATTCTGTATGTGCTTCCATAATGCGAAATTGGAAATATCTGGGCTATGTTGTGTTTAGGATACTATACTAAACTCAAGCCAATTCTTTCATATACTCTTTGTGTCATTCGTAAGAGGAAAGTCTGTAAGAATTTTGGTTTAAAAATTATGTTTCTACAATATAAACATATTTATATGTTAAAAGGTTTTTACACTGTGCAAAACAATGCGACATAATAATTTGCATTAGGAAATTTTAAAAGTCTACAAAAAATTAATTTCAGATTTCAATAAAATTTTTGGTACTTATTCATTCACTACTTGACCATTGAACTGTGTTGAACTGTAAAGAAATGTATTTTTCACTATATTTTCAATGAAATGTAACTAATATTTTTCCAAAATTCAGTCAAATAATCATTAAATTAAATAATTTTCTTTGAAATTCATACTTGAATCCTTCTTAGTGTCCTTAGATTCTATTATACATAGAACAGGTAAAAGATTTTAGCATTTAAAAATATGCTTCAAATTTAGTGCTTCAGATCCAAAGCATTTTGACAACATAGATAATTAGAATTTTTAGCAGACATCATCCAAAGTCAAACTGAAATAGTACAGGAGCTTCTTTCATTCAAAGACATATACAAAGAAATAATGATCTCTAGCAATATGGCAAATTTAAGTGTAGAGAAACTGACCATCAACAATGTACTTGAATTCATGATTACCAATGACATGTTTCCACATTGCACCACATTTTCCTAGCCCTACCAATAACTAGTGGTTGCAGAATGATCCTTTAGCAGGATAAACCACATAAAGTTATAATTCATTCTACAATGGGCGAGGATAGAATGTCTGGGTTAACTTTTCTCTACATTTAAAGACAGTTGGCTATTGAGATGGATTATAATTAAATAATAGATAATTTTGCAAGAATGAAGCATAAGCAAAAGAGGATGTTGTAGTTGCTTCATAGATTTTTCATATGGCTTTGTTTTGTTTTCATTTGAGGTTTAAAATGTAAAATAATTAAATAAAACTTTTTTCAAATTTTTTGAATATATTGTAGATTTATGAGCTTACTGTAAAATAGGTATCTCCACATTCTACAAAAATTCTAAAAGAATTGCAATAATATATATTTGAAGTAAGGAAAATAGCATAAAGTTGTAAAAAAAACAAAAACCTTTGCATATTTTTATCAATAATACAAAAAACAAAGTGCTGACAAGTTATTGCATTCTGGTCATCCATGCATTTTAAATGAATATCTGTATTTAAAATACCAAAAACAAAATAGTGAACATTACTGTATTGCTGCCGACATAGAGGCCTTATATCCAAATATGAACCGAAATACTGTGCGTGCAAGTCCAGAAGATGCATTATCCCAATGTACCACCTACTCAAATGACGCCAACACCACCATGTTTTGTTTACAAAACATCATTGTACAGTTTCAGGACAAATACTACCAACAACAAGTCTGTACTGTCACTGGCGATAACAGTTTGGTCTCAATAGCCAATACTGCCTTACATTTGTGGAAATTGGGAACTAAAAATGATGTAAACAACTTAAAATCTTGTCTCAACAACATCTTTGGTATGCATGGTCTGGAACTGAAATTTTGGATTACCATCACCACTGATGCTGAAAACACCACAAATGAATTTTGCGATAATAACCATATCATTAAACATTCAGATGCACTTGGATTTATTGGGAAAATACCAAACCGACAAACATGGAATAAGTTTTATTGGTTAAAAAATAACGACAGTCAAGCACTGTTAAAAGACTATACAAGTCATCATTCTGACAAACTAAAAAAGACATGACGCCTATACAGTCGTATTTCTAGAAGAGTGCAAAGCGGTAGACCTAGATCAGGGGTTGGCAAACCACGGCCAGCATGCCGACCGCAAGGCTTATTTGTGCAGTCCGATTTAAATTTGTGTGATCCCAGACATTCTCACATAGAATAACACACCTAATAAGACTACAATGTGATTTCGCGATTTTAAATCTATGGAAGATCAGTTCAATTTGCTGAGGTACCCCCTTTCCTTTAATATTGAAGCAGCATCAAAGCATGCTGAATTCTGACTACAACAAACTTGTGCAGGTTTTTGTGCAATTGCATAAATCTCATTAAGAGTTTGAGTAACTGTTCAGTAACATAATATTAAATTCAGTTTTATCTGTTACTTTCTTTGTGTACCAAATAATACAGTTGTATGAATAATTGTATTTTTATGTGAAGATGAATTTTAATTTTTAGTAAATTTAGCTTTTTGTTGAATGCGGCCAGCTAGAGACATTACAGACGTTCCATGTGGCCTCATGGAGAATAGTTTACCCACCTCTTACCTAGATAGAAGACGAACTCCGATCAGGTATCAATATTATGAGAATGGTACTCCCAGATCGGTCTATACAGAAATGGATACAGTGGCATAGGAAGGGTTCTCAGTGCCTGGTCTAGTGCATTGATTCTCAACATGGGCGATAGTGCCCCCTTGGGGGTGCTGTGAATTCTGAAGAGGGTGGTAGGTGTTCAGGGGTGTTATAATTTGAACAGGGCAATAACAATATTTAGAGAGAGAGGGGGGTTGGGGAAGAGATTCGAAAGAAGTCATCTGTTTCCTCAAATCCCAGACTTCTATAAGGTAAATGGGACCATTACTTTCCATCCATTGTATGGAAGTGAGGCTTTAAAGTAATTAAACTGCAGGGAAATAAGATGTGCCTTATTAAAGCAAAAGGTATAATAATGGCATTTATCAGCAAGATATTTAATAATAATTATTTATTTATTGTTATGATGTGTGCTTTTATATAAAACTTGTATACTTTCTTATTTGGGATTGTTTAAACTGCCAACATACCAAATAAGTTTCAGGTGTAAGATATATAGATGATAATAAAGATTTTAAAAATAAATTTCACCAATACACATTTTATTTACGCTAAAAAAGTTAAGTTTCATAAAGTTTGTTTTTTTAAATTCACAAAATCTTTTATTTAAACTGGAAAAGTTAATAGACTTAGAATGTTAGTTACCAGGTGTAAGTTACAGATAATAATAAAGGTTTATTTCACAAACAATTTTATTTACAGTACATAAAAGGTGATAAGATGTTTGTTGTTTTTTTTAACATTTAAAAACATTTATCCATAAAATAAACTTTTTAAATATATTCTATTGAAAAAAAAGCAACAATGAGTTGAATTTTATTTTTCTATATGCTAAGTATTACATCCCATTGTTTACACTGGAAACAACTTTATCAGAGACAAAAAACTATGGTTTGCATGAAAAACATAATTTTTAGATTGAAAAATTCTCCATTCAATTTTTTTTATGAATGGGATGAATATTTCTTACAATAAAAATACTTCTCATACAAGTTTTTAACTTTTTCATCAAAAGTTTGGGATGTACCTAAATAGCTGAAAACAGCACTGGCCTTCCGTCGACTGTCTGCCAAATCTGTTAATATATTTTTGTTCCAGTAAATTCTTTTTAATTCTTAACCGTTTTGTAATTTTAAAGACCTCAGTAAATTGTAAATGTTGGTAATTTGCTGTCGGTAAATATTCTGTTGTAGTGAATAGCCCTTTCACTATAGATTGAATAACTACTGATACAGAATAAAATCAGTAGACCACAACAAACTATTACCTGTAGAACATTTCCGCTTAGCAGATCAGGACTTCACCAAGGATGCAAGATTTATATATCATAGAAAGAATAGAAAAAAAACTTAGCTAACAACACCACACCGACACTAGAAGCCCATGAAGATAGATGGATTTTGCGATTATAAACCTTATCCCCCCAAAGGCCACAATAATAAACTGAACCACTCTAAAACATTACATTATACCCCTCAACAAACATCAATAGCTGAATAAAACAAACCACATTTATAAAAGATCACACTTATAACATACATTCATCTAACCCTATCCAAACATCCAATCCAAACTTTAAAACAAATTTTAACTTTAATATAAATACAAAATATCAACTATTATTAATAATATGAATATTTGATATAAAAATTCACTTTGAAATTAATTCGAACAATCAAATAAAATTGGTATAGAACATTGTTCATCTTCTTTCACAAACATTTGAAAACTTTTCTCCCAGAAATATATCAATTGAGACCAGGCCAGAATCCGGTTAGCATATTGAATCTGTCCACTCTTATATACATTAGCATAAATTGACACCATCAATGACTGTACAAAAACTTTTGGGGATCAATTTAAACTTCAGCTGAAGAGGACAGATAAAAATGCCTAGCCGGTAAAAGAGATGTCATACTCTACTGGGAGCAAAACATTAGATGAAATATGAGATGCCTACTAAGGACACAAATACTATAAATTGAATGTATCAACAAGGATCTTTCATTAACCCATTTTTCCTCTGACGATGACCATGAAATAAAAACATTTTTACACTTACTCCTGTCTGTGCGTTCTTCCATATGTTCACCCTTATATATATACACTCCATAAACTCATACAAAGAATGGATCTTAGAGCTAGTACAAATTAATGGCTTTTAATTTCATTATTGCCTTAATATCAGATGAATACATTGTATAGAACTACCATATTTTACATTTGTAAGACCAACCAAGGATTACAATAAAATAAAAGTAAAAACAAATTAAATCGTTTTTATTTTCCATATTGAGTTAATATCTGATCAATATGTTGTATAATTATAGTATTTGGAGTAATCTTTGCTTTGACGTGCATAAACCTATAGCGGTGTCTACAAAAGTATAATTTTCTAATTCAAAAGTAGGTTCATCGGAAACGCAATAATGAAATTAACACATATCTTTATCAGATTGGTATGTCAGATGATGCACTGTTTCCCTCGTACCTTGACGAGTTCATGGTGCAATTTCTAATAATGACATGCGTTCAATTTCATTAATATGTTTGATTATAATTTTTTTAATTAAAATTTATATCTTTTAGAGTCTTTTTTACCCTTTCTATGCTGATCCAGTAGTTAAACACTGCCATAGGTTTATGTACATGTAAGCAAATATTACCAATGTAGCTAAATCCTGAGAAAGCGATATCTGACAAAAAAAATACCTAAAATAATGTAAATATCTTCTTTGAAGTTTTAATTTCTACAATTACAATAAATAGCCTGAAGTCGTAAAACAAAAGAAAAATTACCTTTGTGCAATTTAAAACCCGTTTTAGACAGTTGACAGAAAAATTTGAAATCTAACATTATTTCAAAAATAAAATGATAGTCATTTAGATAATTTATTACCGGAATAAGTTACTTGAACGATTACTTTACTAATTTATCAAAAAAACATTACTTACTTTTTACATAAAATATAATGAAAAATAAATTTATTCCTACCGCAGTAATTATTTCATGCATATAATTATCAAAACAAAGTTTTAACAGCAACTTTCTGCTGCTTTTAGACTCGTATGGGTGTCCCAAACAGGAATCTTATCTTTACTGTTAGAAAAATGTAATTAGGTTGCAAAAAGTAGGAAATTATTTCCTGACCCGTCTCCAATATTTACTAATTTCTTTGCGGATATACATAATAAAAAGGACAAGTTTCATGATTTTTCTTGGCAAATAAAGATTATAAAAATATTTTAAAACATTCATGCATAAAATAAGCATTTGAAAAAATTCTTATAAAAAAAAAAAACAACTACATAGTTCCCAAACAAAAAATATTTTAGTTCTCTTGAATTTTATTTCCTCCCGATTCAGGTCATAATTTCTAAACCTTTTAAGCCTTTGTAATGAAACGAACACTGTAGGAACAAGCTTTATTAGTAGTAGAAGAACCAGTTATGGCATCGTATATCATAAGCTTTTATAGTATGGTCACCCAGACCACTTCGTATCATATGGTTCCGGTTGTAGGTATGGCAACCCATACGTGCATACTACTTGTACTTCATAATAACAATACATTCTTCCCTCCTAAAAAGGAAAACACTAGCAGCATCAACAATTTACAGGACTACTCCAACCCATACCGATTGGGAGGTTTTGTCACCCGACTGGATTTTAGTTCCTGTGGGGCCACTGTTTCATCATCCTCTGTATTTTAACATGGCATATCTTTATCCCCCTGTACTGGTACTACCGGTTTACCTCTATCTTGTTCCACCGTAGGAGTCCCAATCACAATCACAAACAGAAACAGTAGACTCCAATCCATCAGGGTACCTGATGTTTGCATAAGTTGGATTACTGTCAAGGAGTTCAACTTGATCTACAAATGGTTCGTTTTTGTTATTCCTCACAAACTTCCTTAGTAGTACAGGCCCAGGGGTCATTAGCCAGGAATGCAGGGATGAACAGTGCTGGAATGTAAGAAACGTTCATGGGGTGTAGTATTTGTTGCTGTACACAACAACGATCTTTGAGAGTGTAGTATCTCAGGATGTACGAGTTCCCAATGTTTCTCGGGCAGGTTATGTGATCTAAGGGCCAAACGAACAGCCTTCCATATGATGCCATTGAACCTCTCTACCTGTGAGTTGCTGGTTGGGTGAAACAGAGTGGTATTACTAGTGGCAACCCCCTTCTGGGAGATATAATCTTTCAGATCCTTAGACATGAAAGACTTGCCTCAATCAGAGTGTATATAATTTGGCATTCCGCATAGGCTAAATAACAGATCCAGACATCTGATCTCTGTTGTTGTATGCATATTAGGACATGGAAATGCAAAATTGAAATGCAAGTATTCATCAACTATAGTGAGTAAATATGTATTATGCAAAACAGTAGGCAGAGGCCCCTTGAAGTCAATACTAAGCCATTCCATAGGTTTTATTGCTTTGATAAGAGTCCCTTCTGGTAGGTGATAGAATCGGGGGCTTTAGTTCAGCACAGACTCAGCAAGGAGCACAAGTCTTGGAAAATCGGAGATTTCATAGGACCTTCACATCATATATGACAACAAGCTGTTTATCCTCCTTCACAAACCATCTAAGCAGAGCATCCGAGTGAACAACAAAGTTTTGCCAGTTCCTGAGAATGGTTGCAGCACCTACCACATGTACCCCTTTCCCACACTTTGCTCTTGTAGCTCCTAACATTAATCAGTGTTGCCAACACCAATTTGATTTTGTGGGGCTAAAACAGCTTTAAAAGATTTCTAAAATGCTAAATTTTTTCCATTTTCGGCTAATTTTATGTTTTAAAAAAATGTTATAAACTCATTTAAAGCTTAATTTTCAAATAAAATAACTATATACTGACCTGCGTTTCTTCCTGAAACTTTTTTTAGACATATTTTATTGGGAAAGTGACTGAATTGGCTCTAAAGTGGGTGACTGATTAACAATAAACATATGTTAAACTGTACTTTGATTTGCTATAACTGGTTAAATTTTCTCTACTTTCAGCTAAAAATATTGAACATATGTTTTGAGTTAGCTATAAAATAAAATTGAATCAACTAATAATTTTAAAAAAAGAAGAAACAAAAAGAAAAATGGCCAGATTTTCGGCTATCTGCTATTACAGGTTTCTATCGGTTAAATAGTAAAAACATCGGCTAGATCTAACCAAAAGATGGCCGATTTGGCACCCCTGTTCTCTATGTGATCGATTCACGTATCGATTTTGCACATAGCTAAACGGCTACCAGAAATAAAAAAAATCTAGCCATTTTTAAAGCCACATATGCTATGGTACCTTAAACCTGTCATATCAAATATTACCAATAAATAAAAAAATTTAAAAAAAGAAAAAATAATTCTTTCATATTTATCTTATTCTCCAAAAGGATTTTCATATCCACACCTAAAAACAATTAAACGCAATAAGAAAATTAATAGAAAACTGATTTATATTTCTGCTACTAATAATGCCATTTAAACGATTTCTTGTGTTTTATATCCAATACAATACCGTTTTTTTTAATTTTATTTATTAATTTTTGTTTTACAAATTCTAAGTCTTATTGGTCATGAGTTGTTTGTTTTTTTAATTATTGTGCTTGTGTAGAAACAAAAAATTGAATTGAATATTTTGGGGAAAATCGTTTGAACAACATTATTTTTGTTTATGGGGAAAAGAACGTATGATTATAATATGAGGACAGGTAAATTAATGCAAGGGAGGTAATTAATTTTTTGATCGGATTCGTTTCGGATGCTACAAGAGCCGATACCCGATTTTTCATTTTCATGTCTACACCTAAACAGTTAAAGACAATAAGAAGAAATAAATAGAAAACTTACCGACCGAATTATTAAACTATCGCCAACAAATTTTATTCAACATGGATTAACGATAAACAATAGTGTGGCTGAATGAATGTATGAAATAGTGTCCCATAATTGTTGTTACATTTCTATAATAACTATTATGGGACACAGGTAGTATGAGTTAAACTAAACACAATCGAATATGAAGCGGTCATCGAAAAGACTGAGTTTGTTGCTATTTGTTCAAGTTAATTAGTAAAATAAAGCTTCAAATACTTACAAGATGATCGAATGTATAAACTTTGGTTGTTTCTGTATTTGAAAAAGGATAGGATTTACTGCGATAGGATTAAATGCACTGTTTGACGATGATTTCCTTTGTCTCTCCCGTCTATTGCTTTCGTACCTCACTGATTGAAGAGCGGTGCGATACGAATCGTCATCAGCATTACTATTGTTCATATCTCATCGTTACTAGAATAAATACCAATCCTGATCTTAATGAGATAGATAGATGGAAATCAGGTAGTGTACAATTTGATTTATTTTTAAAAAGTGAGATTTTTGACTTTTAGATGTACGTGTATTTCACTCTGGTCGAGAGTAATGTTTCGAGGGGAGAGATCAGGAATCCAAAGAGAGAAATGTTACCTAGGAAACCGATCAGGACGAGAAGAAGCAAACGAAATTCTCTTACCTTGTCTGTTGACGGCGGTATAAATAACGGTTATTTGCGAAAAATGTAGTCTTCTTCGCGACTTCGAGAGTTCATGTCCTCTTGTCTTGTAACTTGGCAAACAGAATAGGCCGGGGTCAGCAGGGCCTACCGTGCACCCCACACTATGATCCTACATTTAGGGTACCAACATATTCCTTAGGGTGTCCTCTTTCAGAAAAAAGATGTTCCCAAGAAAAAAGTTGGGAAGAACTACCTCACTTGCATAAAACAAAATGGCCGCCAGCACACACACCCCAAAACAGAATTTCATATCTCATCTCCCAGTTGACATACTTGAGTACTTTAAAAGGCTAAATCATGGTTTTCCGACATGGGGAATTCAAAAATACACTTTATTTATAGGTATTTCTGTATTTTACAAGGAAATTCCAAGTATACTTTATAGGCAAAAT
>VCCN01000785.1:302341-340190 GCA_006491835.1 Architeuthis dux | reverse complement strand
ATGACAATACGAAATTATGACAAACCATTCTTGTGGTTGAATCTAGTTTCCCAAGTGGAGTTGCACTATCATTACGGGCTTGATATAAATGGGTGTAATTTTGTTTCCGAACAGAAGAATTAGAAAACCAGTTGTTCGTTTCTGCCATGAGAAACTGAAAGTCTTTTGGAATATGCTTAGAAGACGTATGGGAAAATGCTAACTGCAATGATGTTGCTTAGATTGTGCATGCTTCTTCAAATTCTGGTACTTAGATTCAATTTCAGACTTACAAAATCTACAATGCACTTTGATATTATCCCTGGAAATTACCATTTTCACCCTAGGATCATTCGTCTTGTAACCACTCCTTACTGAACTACTGTTCGTATTGTTTAGATTTACTATATCTCAAAAATATAATTAATGAAAGGTGATTTATATAATTTAAAACAATTAAACTCAACATACCTGTTCCCGTTCGATTTTCTTTCTCCTCTTCTCTTTCCTTATTTTGAAGGGTTAATATATTCTTTCGTCCGGTATAACATGGTAAACTGTTTTTTCGTCCGGCTACAGGTGGGTTCAGAGAAATATTCTCTCGCCCGCCAGGTTTGCCTGCTTTAGATCCTCGTTATACGTTGTCCCTCAAATGGATTGTATTAGAATTTGTCATTGATTTGGGGAATTTCTGCCAGCCAATTCCATATAAGGTTATATTCCAACTAAAAGCAATCCCTACCCTACCCCTCCCTTTTTCGGCAGTGAAAGCATAGGGAATAACCTTCTTGTTTATACAAGGTACACCTTTCCCCTTCATTGTTAACACAATCCCCATTTTGTTTTCTTTTCTTTAACAATAGGTGTTCTTTTTTTAAAAATTCCTACGCACTCCATTACAAAAATGTAATGCTTGTAAAATCTTCCAACTATTATTATTCTCTACAAATGTTACAACGGTTATACTTTTTAAGCCTGCCAGAAAGCAATTATATAATGTTTATGCACGTCAGATGTAGATAGAAATTTAATGATTTTTAAAAAATATAATGTCAAACAAAAATATTGATTTTCAGATGTCTACTTCATATGGTTAAACAAGAAGTTAATCGTTCGGTTTGGCTAACCTAACAGACACACAAACGACGTAAACATTATACTTACATTGTAAATCTCTCCTTACACATACACACACACAAATTAATTGTTATCAAACATTGAAAATTTCCGTAAGAAATGAACATCGTATTCATTCTAAGCACAAACACATAATAAATATATTTTTCCTACGAAAAGCGGACCTGGTGTGCATAAAAATGTTTCAATTGTATATATTTTTATATTTAAATATACTTTTAGTCGTAAGCCCTAGGTACTGTGACTATTTTTCCAAATTGATAATATGGCCCTGATGACAGCCCACTATGAAATATATTTGACTTATGAGCCACACCAACTGTAAAAATGAAACGAATTAGACAAAATACATCACCGTACTCAATGAACTTTTATATCAGCCTGCTGATATTTGTACTCATAACCCCTTTGTCCTTTCATCTATCGCTAAAAAGATTGAGATCAAACAATATCAAATCTAGTGACAAAACCACTAGATTGACATTTCTGTGGTGGGAGTGGGGCATACATAAGACAGGTACAGGACACGTTCAAGGCTCAAAATACATGTTTCCATATTTGCAAAAGTTTATTTTTAAAATGACGCAGCACACAGTTTGAGAACAACAAGTCTACTGATTATGCGCTAGGCGGCACCGGCCCACTGACTGACCGGCCCATCAGGAATTTATATACACTTTATTTTACCCGGCGGCCCTATCCGACCCAGCGTGACCCCATACCCTGTGTAGAGATTAAATGTATGACAAGCTTGTAGTTGTTTGATATAGTTTTATTCACTGTGGATGTACGTTACAGGTCTGTTGTTTACTGGAAGTGATTAGGCATATATCAATCCATGCGCTACAGATCCCGCATGCGTTCATGTGTACAATAAGTAGTTCTATTGATATTGCTACATAATCCTTACCAATGATGTGACTTTTGCCAGTTACCTTGTTGCTTGTTGTCGTTTGACGAAGTTGCTCGTCGCGGGTTTTCATCGGGTTTGCTGAAATCTTCGTGGAAGAATGTTCACTTGGTCGGAGAAAGCGTTTTTTTACGTCCTTTTGCGGACTTTTCCGCTGCCACCATGTAAAGATTAAATGTATGACAAGGTTGTAGGTGTTTGATATGGTTTTATTCACTGTGTATATAGGAACGTTACAGGTCTGTTGTTTACTGGAAGCCTAAGTGATTAGGCATATATCTATTCATGCGCTACAGATCCCGCATTCGTCCATGTGTACAAGACGTAGTTCTAGTGATATTGCTACATCCTCCTTACCAATGAAGTGAAAGAGTTATTTGTTAAGAACATTTTAATATGTTAGTGTGGATGTGTAATTAAGTTAAACTTATATTATGATAATAATGAAACGGAATCATTACAAACTAGTCATCGTTTGTTCTGTATCTTAGTGGCCTGTGAACTTTACGGCCACTTCTGGTTGTTATTGGTTTACACATTGGAGTCCTTTGGTCTGGGACACTGTTCGTGCTAGTGAATTTAGGTATAGCACTTGGGATATGTGTATCCGTGCTATGACTGTCGGTTTCACCAATTACACCTTCCTCACACGACGGTAGTTGGTCCGTTGCGACAATAAGGTCCTTGAAACGAACATGTTTTGGTGTGACTGTTCCAATAGGATCCTTGAGCCGGACATGTTTAGGTGTGACTGTTCCACTAGCCCGTATCTGAACTCTGTTGCTTGAAACATCTTGGGATATAAGATCTTGGTTCTGCACATTTTGTCAGTACAGTAGCTGGTTGCCAGTGTCCACTTTGGTCTAGTACTCTAACTGGTTGTCCTGGTAGATCATGTGCTGTTCTTGGCGGTACTTTAACTCTTCACGAACATGTAACTTCGCAATGAGGTTAGATCTCATAATGAGAGTGTTGAGCAATTCAGCTGGGCTCGGTAAACTATGGTTGATGGGTGTTGCTACGCAGACATAGCATTATAAGACCAGCCGCTGTTCCTGTCGTAACCTCTGGACGACAGGAGTTGGCTTGTGCTATTTTTAGAAGCACTTCCTGCTTGTCTAGATAGTTGACCTTGGCGTCAACCTCAGCGTCTCGAATCTGCCGCGCTTTTAGGTAAAATCACCAGACAGAGTCAACTCGTGGACAAGACTTGTTGCACCTATTTGACGTCTCCTAAATCAGGCCATGTCTAAAGATCAGCTAAATCTTCTAAAAGCTAACCACACTCTATTCCATTTTCCCTCCCTATTGTCTCAACTACTAAAGCCACTAACTAATGATAATACTTAAGAAGAAACAGATGAACTGAAAGAAGGAACGGGTCACCTTGTGTTTCTACATAGAAAAAAGGGTAGATTGTCTTTTATATATCTTGTTCAACTTCCTTCGAAGCCCAAGTCATCACAGATCTCGCTTTCTTTGCCGTATGTAATAATTTCTTGACAGTTTGGATCTGACTCTCTACAAAACCATTTGATTGTAGAAACCTTGGAGATGATGTTACGTGGTCGAACTGCCACTGTCGAACAAAATCTCTGTATGCTTCACTTGCGTACTGTGGCCCGTTGTCACTTATTACCCTTGTTGGAATACCATATTCTGAGAATATTTGTTTTGTTGTTGATGTGACCATGTTGCCTGTACACGCTCCTGTCATTTTGCGTATGATAGGAAATTTGCTGTAATAATCAGCAATTATTAGATATTCATGATCACCAAAATGGAAAAGATCGGTACCAACAACTTCCCACGCTCGACTAGGGATCTAGTGTGGTTGTAATGTTTATTTTGGCTGTGCAGGAAGGTATCCCCGACACACTGAACATTTCTTGATCATGTTCTCGATGTCAGTGTTGATACCCTTCCAATATACTGCTTCTCTAACCCGAAATGTCTTTCGATGCCTTTATGGCTGTAGTGGAGTTGGTCCAATATAATCTTTTGTTCACGTCTTTTGGCTTCACGTAATTGGTTGATAAAAGGATGTTTTCAGGTTTCCTCTTGTAAGTCTTTCAGACGGTCACTGCTGAATCTCGCCAGGTCAACTCTAAAGCATCACCAATATTATGCATAGCCTTAAGCTGTCTAACATGTGAGTGAAGCTTCGTATGCTCTACATATACCAAACCCTCTGCAAGTGTCAGGTTAGCGTCTTTACTCAGAAGTTGTTTCTGAAAATCCACAATGGGAGTACTGACAATAATGAGCTCTATTATCCTTTCACGTTGCTCATTCTCTGTAAACGAACATTTCTTCGCTTGCAATTTACATCTGTTCACAAAGTCATCTAATGATTCATCCATTTTCTGTCTGTACATCATTAGTTTGAGACGACTGACCCCAAAATTCTCAGATGGTTCTAGCTGCTCAAGAAATATATTGACAACAGTGTCAACCGACTCCCTCTCTTCATCTGTGAGTGACCAAGAGTTCTAACGTCTCAGTCCTTCGTCACCAACTTGGAGAAATATATTTCTCACCTGCTGTTCTTCCCTATTTTTACCGACTATGAAATAGAACTCTGAATATTTTAAAGGTTTCTGCTTGGTTTGGTGTTGTCCAATCCATTATTGTAATTCTACCCCCATTAACCATAGTTAGCCTGGCACACACGCACACAGTATGTCAGTAGAAATGGCAGTGTGTAAGAGACTGTCTATCTGTAGGAGACGGGAGATTAGTAACAGTAGTTAAGTAGGTCAAGCGAACAGAAAAGAACAGGTTTTAAAATGGACGAAGAAAGCGATCACGTGACTTTCAAAAGAATGTCAGAAGACTGTAGAGACGAAAAATGTCTTCTCGTTCGTTTATGAGCATTATTTTTGAATGAGTATACATGTTGAATGAATTATCGAGAGGAAATTTTCGGTTTTCAAAAATGTTTGTTTCAGAGCACAATAAATTTGATGTGACTCTTGCCAGTTACCTTGTTGCCGGTTGACGAAGTTGCGCGTCGCGTGTTTTCAACGCGTTTGCTGAAATTTCCATGGAAGAATTTTCACTTGGTCGTTGAATTGACGTCCTTTTGCGGCCTTTTCCGCGGCCACCATGTAGAGATTAAATGTATGACAAGGTTGTTTGCTATGGTTTTATTCACTGTGGATATAGGTACGTTAAAGGTCTGTTGTTTCTGGAAGCCTAAGTGATTAGGCATATATCTATTCATGCGCTACAGATCACGCATGCGTCCATATGTATAAAAATCAGTTCTATTGATATTGCTACACCCGGAGAGGTCCCGACCCCTAATTTGAGAAGTACTGTCCTCGCCCAGGGCATCTAGTTTCTTTGATCCAGCACTGTCGTCTTTTTAGGATTTCTCAGTGACAACCATCTAGACAATTCCTGTCCTGTTCAGCAGGGCCAGCCCTAGGTACTGGTAACACGGCCAGTCACCCAGGGTGCCAAGTGTTAGAAGACACCTGTCATGTGTCTGAGACACTAGGACTATCCAAATGAAAAGGGGAAAATGAATAAATTAAATAGAATAAAAATGTAGCATAGCCACATATGCAGTGTACAGGCTGGAATGAAAAGTCTGTGGTGATTTGAACGGCCAGCGGAGAACAGAGAACAGCAGAAACAATTGTGCAACACAATGTCCGAAAATGGATGAGTTGGGAAACGCGAAAAGTCAAAGGAGAGAAAGAAGAGAAAAGGTTCAGAAAAGGAACGATGCATACCTCTTTGATGTTGGGGTCTTCGCTGCATAGTTGTGCTCTAGAGAGAATGTCATCTCACATGCATATTCTCTTGTGAACAATTTAATCGGAGACAAATATTTTAGTAAAGGAAGAATAGTTCTTTTTTAAACCATACATTGGGTTGACTCGTTACATGTTTAATCTCTTTCCACACATTCAAAATCTCTCTCTCCATTCCACTTAGCTAAATTCCATTTATCCACAACCAACACATTTTTGGCTGACAGGCCCAAGATACATCTTTTGGCTATTTGTTCAAGCTGCAACCAATGTGACTGTGAATGGAAAAAGGTTAAATGCTCTCCAGGATTCTTGCAGCACTGATAGTTATCTTTGAGTTTTGAGGGAGCTATGTTCTGACTTGATACACGGCCAGGATTTCATGCAACAACATTGGAGAGTAAAATTTGAATACAGGGTCTCCTGTCTGAATCAACCGTGGGTGGTGCTGTTCAATTCTGTGCATTGGCCGCAGCACAAACAGAAGAGCTGTCTATTTTTCCAATCTTATCTCCAAGCTGTAAACCAATTGCTGCCAAATCAAGTTGTTTTAGCAAGGATGATCAGGCCTTCATCGTAAAGGAAATTGATCATTTACTCTCGGAAGGCATAATTGGAGCAAGCATGTCACCATGGCGAGCCCACGTAGTGGTAGTGAAGGACCCTATCCACAACATACAAAGCCAATGTGTGTAGATTACTCGCAGACAGTCAACCAATTATACAGAACTGGACGACTGCCCCTTGCCAAGAATAGATGAGATGGTGATTAGACTTGCAAAATACAGTGTGTTCTTCACATTTGACCGTAAAAGTGCCTACCACCAGGTGTCGTTGAAGGAGTCTCATAAAATGTACACTACCTTTGAGGCCAATGGATGTTTATATCAATTCTGCAGGATTCCGTTTGGAGTCACAAATGAGGTAGCTGCCTTCCAGTGGGCTATGGATGAAATAGTGAGAGAAGAAAAGCTTTCCTGTGCCTTGGTAATATAACTATTGCAGGATACACAGCCTGATCCTGAGAGGCTTTCCCTGTTGAAAGAGCTTCCTCCACCTGAAAATTTAAGATCATTAAAAAGTGCACTTTCGATGTTCGCGTATTACGCAAAGTGGATCCATGAGTTTTCTGACAGAATTCGACCACTGATAAACACAAGGAAATTCCTATTGGAAGAGAAGGCCCTGGAAGCCTTTTTAATTTAGTAAACTTTAGTAAATTGAAGACATGCTCCCCTAGAAAATCTCGAAAATGATGTATCCAAGATTGGCTAAGATTGCGTTTCAAGGCATATCAGCTACTGAAATTAAGCTTATTTAAAACATGTTTCAAAAGTTTTGTATATAATCTTTAAAAATACTGTGAGTTCTACAGTTTTATAAAAATATACTGAATTCGTACAGATATACAACCAACAATTCTTTACAAAACGTTTTCTCACATACAGGCAACTAATTTTCATTTCATGCAGCCTCATTTGAATTTGGCTCAGATTTTAAACACTCTTCTCTTGGTTACGATTGGGCAATCGGGAGTAAAATGTATTCAAGATTATTTTGAGAATATATTACCAGGATATATCCCAATTTCACTATCCATACCATCACTGAATGTTGGCTGAAATATAAGATGTTTCCCAGAAATCTAAACCAATTTACTAAATCTAAATAAATCTAGCATTTTTTTAATAAAATTTGTGAGAATTTTCCATTCATTCGTGTGGGTGTGAGAATGCTTGTGTCTCACTCATTCTACAGAATGCGTGAGACTTGGAAGGTCTGTGGCGGGTCGTGGTTAGATCTCACCTTCGAATTGGTTTCGATTAGGTGTGAGAGAACTGCTGAGCCGCCAGCCGATTCATTCATTCCGTGTGGTCTACACTCCCGGAAAGGGGAAGGCGTGTCTGTACGGTCAAGCACTGATGATGATGATTTTGGTAGCAGTTGCAGCGATTGCTATCCAGTGAATGAAAAGAATGGACAGTGATGAACAATAAAACAATGATTTATTCGTGAATACAGTGTTTGCTCGGTGATAAGCTCGCCTTTCCAATTTATCGAAAAGATGATCGTTCGGTCCTCGCAGTTCTTGCGTTCTAACTTAAGTTAGAAAGTCTCTGTATAGTTTTTCCACTGTTCCAAGGGAGATTTAACAGCTTGGGTATAAGTTATCTTAGAACTTATGGAGTTTGGTGTGGACTGGGACCGCTTTTTACAACCTTCATGTTGTATATATCGGTCCGTTGAATGTGGGTGGGGGTGCATGTATAGTTTTCTTGTGGAAGATATGTTCTTAATTAGCTGAGATGCCTTTGCCAAATATTTGTGGCATATGTCCTTTTTTAGCCCTGCCTATCTTATGTTGGGGTCTTGTGGCTAAAACATGTGTTTCTCATTATTTATTCTTAATCGGAATCTTATCTTAGTTTGGGGATCTTTGCTATCCCTTAGTTTGGCGAGCGCCGCATAGATTGTTATCTGTTTAAGGGAAGGGTAACTCCTAAACAGATTTCAACTCCTTAAAAAGTCATTACGGCATATTTCCTGTCAGGACATCAAAGATATTGTTATCTGTTTAAGGCTTAGCCTCGCTGGTGATTTAATCTACTTAAAAATGCATTAGTGTCTTATCTTTCTATTTGAATCTGGTTTTTTTTTATGGACTGCGGCCATTCACCATAACAGGCACAGCCCAAAATGCGGAGCAGATTTACAAAATTTTAGAATTTAAAAAAAAAAAAAAATTTCCTAATTGAAGGGGGTCCAAATCTTTTCGCGATGCGACTACAGGATATAGAAGGGGGCAGTGATAGCATCTCCTGTAAATAAACGGAGGGGCGCCCAGCAATTATCGTCATCCTCATTAACTTCTCCAGCATCTTGTCTTTTCATAAGCTTATATGACTGCGTTTTACTTCCTCATAATTCTGGGAATGAAGCACCGTCACAGGTGTCTTTGCAACTATCAGCGGAGGCAAGGTAGTGATAATCGAGTAGAATTTAGTGACGGGTGCACTAACATTCCTCATCTGAATTTAGGCCTCCATCAACTCAAACCACGAATCAGGTGCCATTTCCATGAATTCCGGGGGTCTGATACTAACTTGTAGCACCTGTGTTTTTACTATGTTAATTTCGTCAGCCATCTTATGGTTTTCGAGTGTAATAATTATTACTGTATTATTAACTATTCATTATAAATTTTGGTGTTGTGTCGTGCTGGGACAATCGAAGGACATATAAGGTGGTACTTATTGAACTACCCAAACAAAACAAAGCAATGGCGTAATGTTTTAAGTATGTGGGATGAATGCAGTGCATTTCTCAGTTTGTTTCATGCAAAACAGTTCGGTTAATGTGTGTGTGAAAATAAGGTTGAAAACTACTTACAGAAGTTTGTATAATTCATAAAGTGTTTTTGTATTGTTGTAAAACAAAATATGTTTTTTTTGTTGTTAGCCTCCTGTCTGATCTTTTGCTCAGCGACCAGTGTAGAGTTGTATTGTCTCCTGGAGTTGTTGAGTTGTCAATAGATTCTGTGCAAATGTTTGGTGAATTTTATGATTTGAAATGTACAGACACTGGACACTATTACATTTCTATAACTAAACCTTTGCCTGACGGTGGTTGTAGTCATGAAATATTGTTCATTAAAAGGTTATGTAACACTATCATACAAGATAAACTAAAGATTGCATCACCAATTTAGCCATCCTAGTGGTGAAAAAATAGCAGATTAGCAAGAAATGCTGGAGTAACTGACAGTGATTTCTTAAAAATGGTTTATGAGTTCCCTTCTACATGTGACATTTGCATCAAATATAAAAAGTTCAACCCAAGCCTATAGTTGGTTTTCCATTGGCTACAAAATTCAATGAGACTGTAGCCATGTATATAAGGGAAATCAAGGGCTCAAAGGTGTTGCGATTAAGTATTGGATTTCCTACTTTGGAGCACCCTAGAGGTTTCTGACCGATAATGGTGGAGAAATCAATAATGAGAATTTTGGGGATATGGCAGAAAATCTGAATATTATTGTAAAAACGACTGCTGCAGAAAGTCTGTGGAGCAATGATTTAAATGAACGCCATTAGTGCTAAGAATACACTACAAAGTGTATATGGGTATAGCCCAAATCAGCTTTTCGGTAGAAATCCTAACCTGCCTTCCTTTCTGAATAAAAAGGTGTTTCCACCAGTGAAATCATGGAAAGCAACCTAAATGCTATGCATGCTGCTAGAAAAGGATTCATCAAGAATGAATCATTGGAGAAACTAAGAAGGGCACTTCAACACCAGCTGAGACCTAATTTTGCACGAACCTACAACCATGGAGATTTAGTGTATTACAAAAGAAATAAATCTGATAGATGGATGGGAGAATAAGCAGGTTCTCGTAAAACATGGTGGATTTTATGTTAGAGTGCATCCTTGTCGCCTATAGAATTTTAAGAATAAGGGTCTTGCCACATCAAAAAACTTTGAGGATGGTGATAAAATATCTTGATGAGGGCTCCAATCCATTTATCAAAGAAAAAGGAACGATAGAGAATCACACATTCCTGAAAGAGGAAGAGGACATTCACCTAAAAATGCATCAAAGAACAAAGAAAATATATTGAAGCTTCCTAAACCAGGTGAAGTTATTCTTTATAAGTTGATGAACCTGAATGGAAGAAAGTTTGATTCTAAGTAAAGCTGGGAAGGTAACAGGCAGAAATAGGCACATCATTAATGTTTCATATGAAGGTGAAACCAGAGACCCTTTTTGGTTGGATTGGGAAGAGACGGATGAACAATCCAAACTTCAAGAGGACCCAGTAAGGGACGAAGAAGCAAAAGCGAAAACATACAATGAGAAAGACATTAAAGCAGCCAAGCAGAGAGAATTAAGGAGTTGGGTGGATAACTGGGTATATGTCGAAGTCGTTGACAAAGGACAGTGTAAGGTATCTACAAGATGGGTTTGCAGCAAGGTTTCCAGAATATCGAGAGGCAGAATTAGTCAGAGCTGATTCACCCACATGCTCTAAAGAAGGACTACGCCTGTCTTTGACCATTATGGCTTCCAATTCCTTGGATATTAAAACCATGTTTCTCCAGAGTGAACATCTTCAGAGAAACGTTTAATTAGTGCCTTCGCTAGAAGCAAGAGTTCCAGAGGGAAGACTTTGGAAAATCGAGAAGTGTGTTTATGGCCTAAATGACGCAGCCAGTCTTAGTATTTGACAGTGAGGCAAGTACCAAGCAAGTTGGGAGCAACCATGTCCAGACATGATGAGGCTCTGTTCACGTAGTGTCCGATGGTTCCTAACAGCTACATTGAGTCATGTTAACACATGATGATGACTTCTGTTGGGCAGGATCAGGACTTTTCCAGCAGAGAGTTATAAATAGCCTCAAAATATTGATTTAGAGTGGGATCTGAAGAAAATGCCAACTTCAAGTACGTGGGCCTGGAAGTGTTTCAAAGAGCAAATGACTTGCTAATCAAGCAAGAAAACTACCTGCAGTCCATTACTCAGGTTGCGTTTAACAACAAGTGAAGTAACGAGAAGTTGACCCAGACTGAAAAAAAAAGGAAATTCAAAGACGTATTGGTCAATTAAACTGTTTAGCAACACAGACAAGACCTGACTTAAGCTATGATGTAAGTGAATTGAGCTCCTTTTTAAAAAATGACACCGTCGAAAGTCTCCGACAAGTAAACAGGGTCATCAAAAAGGCCAAAAGAGTGAGTCAGTTAATCGTACCTAACCATGGCAATTTAAACTTGCAAATCGTAGCGTATAGTGATTCTTCTTTTTCAAACCTATGCAACATTGTCTTGCATGGAGGCTACATAATTTCCTTGTTGGATTAAATAATACTCGTCACATATCAGAAGACTATGTAAAAGTACACAGACACTGGGAGAAATATTCCCATTACATGCAAAACTGACAATGGCTTATACAACTTGATCCACTCGTCATCTCAAATCTTAGATAAAAGACTTCGATGGGAAATAAGCATTTTGTGAGAAATGCTGTCAAAAAAAGGGTGTTGAATCATATAAGGTGATGGGACGTTATGCTGATCCCAAAAAGCATTTAAGTATTGATGGGTTTTGATCAAAAATTATTTTTGCCATCTCCAGTGAAAGTACAATCAAACTACGGCCATTTTAATTTATTTCTTTGTTAGATTTGTATTTAACGTAAGAATAACATTTGTACATAGTTACTAATGAAAAAGAAAATTAGCCACTTTTGTGAATTAACTTTATATATTGTTTTCTAATCAACCCAAGATGAGTCTGTAAAAAAAGAAAGAAAACGGTTTCTTGTTTGAAATTTCATGCTAAACTTCTGATCTATAATTAGCCTGATGCTTGTTTCTGGAAAGTTAGTACTTGGATTGAATTTTTCTTTTGTAAATCATTGAAGAAGCAAGATGGATGCAGCGTATATTTGGAATTAACATCTGGGTCCTCAGACAAATGCATTTAAACAGATAAGATTTTGTCCAAGGGATTTTCCAAAAAAGATCCCATGTCGAGTTAGTGCATTCGGGAATAGATTATAATTTGGCTGAGTGGTCAGTTGAAAAGACATCAGTAATTTTGATATGATTGATCAAAGCCAGAGGTAAATTAACAGGAGTGGGAAGTGGAGATGTTGAATATGCATAAGAGAAATTATTACACATACATAGCTCGATCTTTGAAACAAAAATGAGTGAATGTCTGCTGGTGGGGTCAGGAGATGACAGGCCTCTTTGGCCTGCCACCTCAGATACGCATGCAGGGTTAATTAGGCATAGCAAAATGGACATATGTTCTCTTAGCCTCTAATTCTCTCTCTACTTTTTCTCACTGAGTGCTAACGTTTGTCTCGAAGCAAGACTGAAAACTGCTACAATATTTCAACTGAATGTATTCATGTTTTTATGGCAAGAACATAAAGCCTTTATGAAGAGAATAAAAGCAACTACCAAGGCTTCGATCCTTTTGATATGTAGATGTTGATAATGCTACAAAATTGTCAGAAAATTTGGCATGTTAATGACTCTTCTATAGACAATACAGTCCTTTCCTGTTGACATTTCAGTGGATATTGTTTACCATTATGTGAAATGAGTGAAAATACTTGACACACTTTAGAAGAACAAGGTTTTCTCTCAGTGTGTTGCGTGTGGCTTTTCAAATTGTTTCTCTTCAGTGTGTGTTTGCATGTGTCTCTTCAAATTTGAACTCTGTGAAAATGCTGATCCACACACTTCACAAGAGTAGGGTTTTTCTCCAGTGTGTGTCCGCATGTGTTGATTCAAAACTGAAATCTGTGAAAATGCTGATCCGCACACTTCACAAGAGAAAGGTTTCTCTCCAGTGTGTGTTCTCATGTGTGATTTCAAATTAGAATTAATTGAAAATGTTGATCCACACACTTTACAAGAAAAGGGTTTCTCTCCAGTGTGTGTTCGCATATGACTCTTCAAATGCGAATTATTCGAAAATACTGATCCACACAGTTGGCAAGAGAAAGGTTTCTCTCCAGTGTGTGTTTGAATGTGACTCTTCAAATGTGAATTATTCGAAAATGCTGATCCACACAGTTGGCAAGAGAAAGGTTTCTCTCCAGTGTGTGTTCGCATGTGTTCTTTCAAATTGGAACTCTGTGAAAATGCTGATCCACACACTTCACAAGAAAAGGGTTTTTCTCCAGTGTGTGTCCTCATGTGTTGATTCAAAACTGAAATCTGTGAAAATGCTAATCCACACAGTTGGCAAGAGAAAGGTTTCTCTCCAGTGTGTGTTCGCATGTGTGATTTCAAATTTGAATTACTTGAAAATGTTGATCCACAGACCTTACAAGAAAAGGGTTTCTCTCCAGTGTGTGTTTGTATGTGTCTCTTCAAAGATGAACTCTGTGAAAATGTTGATTCACAGACTTGGCAAGAGAATGGTTTTTCTCCAGTGTGTGTTTGCATGTGTCTGTTCAAGTGCCAATTATCTGAAAATGCTGATCCACACACTTCACAAGAGAAAGTTTTCTCTCCGGGGAGTGTTTGCATGTTTTTTTATTCTAATCTGATCCACAAAGCCTTCTCTCTAGTGAGTATCTGTATGTGTACTTTCAAATGTGAATTCAGGTAAAATGCTGATCTATAGAGTATGCAAGAATAAGGTTTTATTTTTTTGTTGCATGTAATAATGCTGATCTACACACTTGACATGAGTTGGTTTTCTCTTCAGTGTCTCTTGGCATTTGTATTCCGAAAATTGAAGCCAGTGAAAATGATGATCCTTACACTGCACAAAAGTAGCATTTCTATCCAATGTGTGTGTATGTAAATATGTTCAGAAATGTGAAAATGCATAGTGCCATGATTGCCAAGAATATGTGCAAATGCTTTCTCAAAAAATGGTTTCTTTCTTCATTCTCATTGTCAACATCAAATCGATGTTTAAAGTTTATGGCCATCAATTTTTCATTGCAATATCTGTGAATAAAGAAAAGGTATTATTAAAGAAAATACTAAACTCATGCATCATTTGCAATAATAAAATTATAATAATTCATTTTGTGTTTCTATGAACTCAATATATCTCACATTTCATGATCAGTTACTAAATAAAATTGATATCCTGCTTTTCTTGAAACAACAATAATTATGGAATATAATTTAGAGACTTACATTTTTAGTTTTATTCATCAGGAACAAGACATTCCATTATTCATTAAAAATAACAAGAAAAACTGTTTATATTTTAACATTTAACCAACAAAACAAGTGTACACTTAACCATTTATGACCTTAAAAACAAAATGATTGAAACATAACATTCATTTTTACATCTTTTTAAATTTAACAAAATTCTAACAAATTCATTAAAAATGTATTCAGTTGAATTTAGATAAGGTGTTCATTTTGTTATGAGTTGCTGTGTACATAGGTAAATGTTTGAAAATTATTTTGCTGAAAAAAAAACCATGGAGAACAAGCATTAATGCTGCCGGACACGAACTAGGGACCAATTTAGCATAAACTTACATTGCAAACTGAACCTCCCACTAGAACCCTATTTTGGGGGAATTTCCAGAAAACAAAAAACAGTTTTTTCTAAACATAATAAGGAGTAAATGTTTAAATTTTCAGCCCACTAGCTCCATTGGTGCAACCTGTACGTGCAATTCATACATAGCCAGTCAAGAAACCTATGTTGACAGTTTTGGTTGATAGTTTCTAATATATTTCTGTTAAAACAGAAAATATTTTTGTTTTTTTAGTCAAGCAATCAGCCATGTATGAGAAGTTTTAGAGGCAAGTGTTTAGAAAAGAATTTATTAAAAAGAAGATAATTAGAAAACACTTGATAATCATCCATGATATATCCATTGAGAGGCTAGCAAGAGGGGTGCAACGCAATTTCTGTTTTACGATGTGTAGTCAGTTTAGCTACCCTGTTTCTCTCCTCTTTACCCTGCAGTCTTTTCCATTTCTGTTCATTGTACAAAACTTCTATGAGTTTAGTGTCCTGATCATATTTGCGATAAAGGATTCCTGGTTTTTACATGACCTGACCATCACCAAAGAAGTGACCAATGAAACAATGAGATGAAAAGAACTAGCGCCTTTTTGTCTTGACATTTGGAACATCAGAAAAGTTTTCGGCCAAGATTTTGGAAGAGATAGACTGTAGTGTTAGCCCTCTGGCCCAAAAACACCCTGTAGAATAGCTGCTTCTTAAAAGACAAAAGACATACACATGAGTGCAAGAAAAAGTAGTTTCTTTATTCAGTTTGTTTTATTATAAAGATGTTATATTTTAATTCTTTGTGTATTGTTGAGTTTAGTATCATAAACACAATTATTTCTGATGACATATGTTCAATTTTATTAATGCATTAATTTTGTCATTAATATGCTGTTTAATTATAAAATGTATACCTTTTAGAGTCTTTTTTACCCTTTCTATGCTTGTTCAGTGGTTAAACACTGCCATAGGTTTATGTATGTATAAGCAAAGATTACCAATGTAGTTACATTCTGAGAAAGCGATATCTGACAAAAACAAAAAAACCTAAAATATTGTAAATATCTTCAAGTACAAGAAATAGCCCCAAGTTGTAAAACAAAACAAAAGAAAAATTACTTTTGTTGACAGATAATTTATTACAGGAATAAGTTACTTGAACGATTACTTTACTGATTTATCAAAAGCATTACTTACCTTTTACATGAAATATAATGACAAACAAATCCTTCTTACATTTGCAGTAGACAAGTTCATAACTGAACTGACCTGCATTTGGTAGGCATGTCCAGAATGGTTCATAGTACACATCAAGTGTCTTTGACCAGCCCCATCTATACAGTAGGGTAGTTCTGGTGTTGACACTAGCAACTGACCCCCCACATGACCTCCTTGGTACACAGCTCTCTTAACATGCTCCTCTAGGGCAGCCCTTGTTGGAGGGATTGTACATTGATCTGCTTCATCCTTCCCTCGTCTGTGCTGGTTCGGTCATAGAGCAGGATAATAAACCTCTTGATCATGGCCATTACCTCCTGTGGTATGTCATCTGGGGTAGAAGATTGTTTCAACATGGCATGTGTAAGATCTGGATAGACAGCCCATGCAATCTTTTTCCTGTGACCAACAAGTCATGAGTGTCACAACCTGTTAATGCTTGGAACAGTGGACGTGCACGTGCCTTCTCATGACCCATCCCTGCAGCAATTTCATGGGTTGCTAAGTATCAAAAATTATTTCCAGTTCCAAATGCCAACCAAAGCTCATTTTCTGGCTGTAGACCCTGCAACAGCTAGCACCACAACATCAGTATCAACAGTTTGAATCATGATTTTCTGATGGCCATTTCTTGCTGCATGGGCCACATGTAATAACATGCGACTATCGGCTTCCTCATGCTTACATGGAGCAACTGAAGACAGATCTGGGAGTGATGGCTTGCTGAGGACCTTCACATCATATGTGAGAACAAGCTGTTTATCCTCCTTCACAAACTATCTGAGTAGAGCATCCGAGTGAACAACTCAGTCTTATTGCTGTCAACCCTTAGAAAGTTTTGCCAGTTCCTGAGAATGGTTGCAGCACCTACCACATGTACCCCTTTCCCACACTTTGCTCTTGTAGCTCCTAACATTAATCAGTGTTGCCAACTCCAATTTGATTTTTTTAAACTAAAACTGCTTTAAAAAAATTGGCTAAATGTTTTCCACTTTCAGCTAATTTTATGGCTAAACTCATTTAAAGCTTAATTTTCAAATAAAATAACTAGAAAGATTATTAATAAAAATTATACATTTACTTTTATTAAACTTTCCAGATTTGTAGTGGATATGCAAGAAAAAATTTAGTACAGGACTCCAACAATATTCTCAAAGCAAAAGTTTTCGTTAAAATTTGCTTTATCGATCTGAAATAGAAAAAATATTTTCCCTAATTATTTTAATTAAATAAAAAAAATTAAATAACATTACTCGAGAAAATAAACCAAAAGCTAGCTATAAAAAGTTGAAAAAAGATATATAAAACACTAAACAACGAACATGAATTAACTTATTATTATTGTAAATTGCATTAGATTTACATATTTTGATTCTATTTCATTTTTTTTCAGAATCCCGTCTCGATAGTCATTTTTGCCTTTAAAAAATGAAACGCGGCCGAAATGTCCGGGTTTAAAATATGGGCGGCTGAGTTGTCCACGGCTGAGTTGTCCATGTCCAAACTGTCGTGGACGATTTGTCTGGTTAGCATTTTGCACATAGCTAAATACTTACCGGAAATAAAAAATCTAGCCATTTTTAAAGCCACAGTATTTTAAATCCGTCATATCAAAGATTACCAATAAATAAAAAAATAAAAAAATGATTCTTTCATATTTATCTTCGAATTTTTGTTATTCTCCAAAAGGACGGGATTTTCATATCCACATCAGCAATCATTACCTTTCCCATATGGCTGCTGCTTCGGCTGTTCTGATTTCAGAATCGGCCAAAGGCCTCAGCTGCTGCTGATGGCAAAGAAGCAGGGGCAATTTCAACATTTTTCTGCTTTCTGAAGTTAAAATGGCTGAAGGAAGTATACCTAAGCATGGTAGATCTAGGCCTGCTGCGCCTACATGTATTGTCCCAATTCAAGTCGACAGAAATCTATTACCACAACTGGACATAACTTTCAGGAATCTTCAGCAATGACACGGACTGCATAAAGGTGGGTGGCTGGCTAAACACCACCTTATTGCTAACACAGTATCCACAACCCTAACACCAACCCCAATACTAACCCTTGCGTTAAAGACACTAATCCTAACTTATCTATTGTTCATTTGTGTTTTCAAGCTTTTGCTTGAATAAAAACCCCTAGTCTCTTGAACCACATAAAATTGCCCGATATCAGTAGACCACTTAAAAAATGAAAAAAATAAATGAAAATGCTGTTCTGAAGAATCTTCCCATCTCTTTATTTGATTTTAAATTCGCCATCAGCAGCAGCAGCAGAGGACTCCGAGCGATTCTAGAATCAGAACAGCTGAAGCAGCGGCCATATGGAAACGGGAAAGGTAATGAATGACTCCAGACCTACAAACAATTAAACACAATAAGAAAATAAATAGAAATTATTTCTGCTACTAATAATGCCATTCAAACGATTTCTTGTGTTTTAGATCCAATAAAATACCGTTTTTTAAATTTTATTAACTTTTGTTTTACTTGTTTAAGTCTTATTGGTCATGAGTTGTTTTTTTTAAAAATTATTATTTTGTGTAGAAAGATAAAAGATACGCAAGTTTTATTTTGAATTGAATATTTGGAGGGAAATCGTTTGAACAGCATTATTCTTATTTGTGGGAAAAGAACATCTGTTTATAATATGAGGACATGTAAAATTATCCAAGGGAGGTAATTAAATTTTTGATCAGATTTTTTCGAATGCTAAAATAGCCGATACCCGATTTTTCATTTTCATGTCTACACCTAAAAGAGTTAAAGACAATGAGAAGAAATAAATAGAAAACTTACCGACCGAATTATTAAACTATCGCCAACAAATCTTATTCAACATGGATTAACGATAACGTGGCTGAATGAATGTATAAAATACCATGTCCAATAATTGTTGTTACATTTCTATATGAAAAAAATGTAACAACTATTATGGGACACAGGTAGTATAAGTTAAAGTACAATCGAATATGAAGCGATCAGTAACAGAAAAAGGAAGCTATATTTAGTCCCTGTTACTATTTGTAGTATTAGTAAAATAAAGCTTCAAATACTTACAAGATGATCGAATGTGTAAACTTTAGTTGTTTCTGTATTTAAAAAAAGGATAGGATTTACTGCGATAGAATTAATGTAATGTTTGACGATGATATTCTTTGTCTATTGCTTTCGTACCTCACCGATTGAAGAGCGGTGCGATACGAACCATCATCACTATTGTTCATATCTCATCTTACTAAACTAAATACCAATCCTGACCTTAACGAAATAGATAGATGGCGATCAGGTAGTGTTTAATTTATTTTTAAAAAGTGATATATGTGACTTTTAGATTTACGATGTACGCTTAACAGAAAACAAAGTCATTATTTCTCTTACACTCAGCCCCTATGAACGATACCAAAGTAACCCACTGTTCTAGATGGAAATCAGATGGTGTTTAAATTAATTTGTTTTTAAAAAGTGGTATTTGTGATCTCGGAAAAACACCGCTAAACAGAAAATAAACAATATGTTATCGAGACAAAGAAATCAGTTAAGAAAACAGGGGCATATGACAGAAAGGAAAAAATGACTGCAACACGCTTACAGCTAACCACTATTTCGGCCGCTACTGGAAAATTCATTTACATTCTCATTCAATATTAATTCACTTCTCCCCTTTAACAACATTAACAACATTTCAAATTTAACTTCAAACCTTACAGATACTAATCTTTGTTTTTTCAAACAAGTCGTTCGACTTCGGCGAACTCATCTCTGTCTGAGGTTTATACAGAACCATTTGAATTACGCTCCAGTCATGCGCAGTGATTGGTTTCTGGACTTCCGGGACTTCTACGATCTATAAAAAGTTCAAAATGACCCAGGCCAGCTTTTCCCCGACACCCGTCTGAAGGCCAGAGATTTTGTCTCCTCCTTCGCCCCGACCGCTGTTACATAATGAAATTCTTTTTTCACATTTACATTGTAAATAGAACCCCCTTCATAAAACCTGGGAAAAAAAAACAACCCCTGATACGTAAATCTTTATCGAAAGAAATATTTAGTATTTTATTGTTGTTAATTGCAACCCTAACCTGACCCTAAATTATATCCTTTGTAATTAGATTTAATAAAATATAGTTTCATTTTAAAACTGTTTGAAATGTTCAAGTTTTCTGCTTTCATTTGTTGTAATGACCTAGCAGCAGCAGCTTAAATAATTGTTAATTGGCTTTCGTGAGTTTTGACCTTCAAATAAGACTCCCTTCAGTTATTATTCATCTCCGTTCGTTAAATTCTCTTCCTTCCAATCGGTAATTGTTTTTCGAAAAATGCTGCAAAAAGCTAGCTTTAAGATTACAGAAAGAGTACATAACCCAATTATCCCCTTCAATTATGTTTTGCTAGTTTATAGATGTATAATAGACCTATCGCGAGTCTTGATTTCAATTTGGTAAAACAAAGGAAAAACCTTGACCTATAGTTATCTTTGATTCCCAACGCGCATGGTTGTTTTGGAAATACACAATTTATTTTTGACTACAGTAATGTCGATTTTTACCTTGGTCTCATTTTCACAAAGAGACTCAGGAAAGGTCTATTTCCATATCCGAGTCTCATTTAAATAGGAATGGGTACTTGAATGGAGCAGGAAACATTATGATGATGAAGACGAGTAACTTCCTCTACTTCAAAATGTACAACACTTCATTATAGATAGATAATTGATTGGCAAAAATTTAAGTGAAACCTTTATATAATTCATTCACATAAATATAAAGCATTCCTTTCGGTTTTGATGGAATCTTAAAGATTTCAGTATTAGAGGTACTTGATTCTTTGATACTGTATTCTGTGGATTTTCAATTCAACAGCCATAATGTCTAAAAGAAGGTCCGATCGATCGACTCCAACAGAGACAAAGATAACGAAATGGTTTGCAACAAAGGAAGAAGTGAGCCTCAAGAAAGTGGAGATGAAGAAAAGCATGAGCAAGGAGTTGTTAGCGAGAGAACAGAAACAAAAATACCCACTGCATCAACTTCTATGTCTGAACAAACAACCAACGTTGTATCAGAAAATTCAAGTGCCCATATCAAGTTATTGACTTGAAAAATACATTGAATTCTGACAGATTTTGAAGATCTATTTTCAAAAATTCCCATAGAAGCCTTTTGTTCATAATTATCTTCATCAATTAGATATCTGAATATCATTATATATTCATCAATTAAATAGTGCACTTTTTACAATAGGGGTGTTTTCCAGCGATCTAAAGGGCGTGGTCTAAAAAGATTTTTCCCCGCTTCAATCGCAGCACCCCACCCCCAATATGAATTTCGTTCAAACGGCTCTGAAACAATAACGTTTACTTTTAAAAATGTCCCATGGGAAAAAAGTTTTTTTTTTAAAAAGAGTTTTGAGCTTTTTTCTTCCTAGCAAAAACAAGTAAAAGCTTAAGAATAATTTTTGAAAAATGTAATCGGGTTTTTAAAATAGTGTGACAGGGTGTCAAAGATTTTTCAAAAGTGCGTGTACATCTCTCGACAAATCGCTGCATAATGTCGATAAAACTCACGAAAGCCTAAAGTTACTAAAATAGAATATATTTTTAAAAAGGTGTGATTTTAATCAGAAACCTAAAAAAAGACTCCCATCATTATATTATTTAGCTCTATCCGGCTTCGTCCGGCAAATCCCCTAGACTCGGCAAATTACAGTATAAGGCCGATAAAACTCACCAAAAAGGTTATTAATGGAATAGTATCGCCAAAAACCTATGTAAAGTTATTAAAATAGAGGACTATATCTAAAAAGATTAAATTTTAAACAGAAACTACTCCCATCTGTATGAATGTATCGGCAAATCGCAACATAACTTCATGTCGATAAAAGTCACGAAAGCCTATGCAGTTATTAAAATAGAACAATATATCTTTAAAAAGGTGTAATTTAATCAGAAACTCTAAATACGACTCTTTTCAGTATAGCGAGCGAGTGAGACGGGAGTTTGTTTATAAGTAGCTTGGGGTGCAAATGACCGGGACTCAAATGTCCGGGAGGCAAATGACTGGGGATGCAAATGACCAAGACGCAAATGCCCTAGTACCAGATTGTACATATCTCATAATTTAAAAATAACAATATTAAGATTAAATTAATCCGAATTAAACTGGAATTGGAATGTTATTAACATTTTCAAGACAAGAACATCGAATGATACAACGAGGTAAATCATTACGACTATTATTCTCTCTTCAGACAAACTAAACAAAAAGAAAATGAAGACAAAAATGAAAGGAACTTGCTTTTAAAGGAAAACAAACCAGAGTTTGATGTTGTCTCTATGAAATTAGTCTAAAATACACCCAAATTCATTTTTTATACGATAGATTGTGAGGCAAACACAGAGTTTTTAACCGTCGTTATTAGATCATTTGAATGGAACTGATTTTGACACTTCACCGTCTTGACGTTTCTTTCATGAATTCTCTTATATCTTTTTATTTATGTGCCATTTTAAACATCAGGTGTGCGCGGGGGTGAAATCTTTCTGTCGTCAGTGTCGGATTTACATATGAGCTGAGCGGGCTGCAACCCAGGGCCTAATAATCTAAGGGGGGCATCACGCCCCCACCCAAGAAAAATTTTAAAATTACCATTAATTTCATTTGGAACGATAAAAATCAGGTATATTGAGTATATGGAGTTTTACAGTGTTTATTACGAGAAAAAAATTAATTTATTAAAAAGAATATAATACTAAAACTTATTTATTTTTCAAAAAATTAATGAATACCATTGAGCCATTTCCACAAGTACCAGAAAGAGTACATTTTTGTATAAAGATAATAAAAATTAACACTAGTTACATAATTATTCTTTAAAAAAACGATTTTCAAATATTTTTGCAAACCCCAATAATTTTTACGCGACCCCCCCCGTGCCCATGATAGTACGAACGGAGAAGGCAGAGACACGCGTATCATGTTGAAAAAGGTTAATTCAAAAGACAAAGAGAAAAGGCCCCTTGCGTCTGGAAACTCATCCAGACAAAAGGGTCGCTTATAACATGAGTATACAAAGGGGTTGTTATTCATTAAGTATCGATTCACAATGCAGGGGAAGCAACTCATAGTTGCTCACAGACCAACATCTCGCATACCAAAAAGAATTTAAATTAAACTTTTTAATTCTAATAAAGTCCTTTGTTTTCCACATGAATTTAAATTTTAATTCTAATTTGTTTGTCAAAAATTATATTGGCTTAATTATAACGCCAGTCACCAAAACGGCCTTTCTTTCATCCCAGTGGACGGTTTCTTTGGGTATTATCTCTGCTATATGAACGTCTGCCATTATTATAATCATCCTGAGTGGTCTCCTGTTCACAATTTCTTTCTTCCGTATTACTGTAATCTGATCTTGATCTTAATTCCAGATGTTTCCTGTTTCTCACAAGTCTTTTTCCATTTTCTAATTCGACCATGTATCTGCGATACTCAAACTTCTCTACTATTTTTTCTTTTCTCCAATATTTGTTTCTAGCACGTGGTTCAATTATTACTAGATCCCCAACCCTTAATTCTGCCAAGTCGTGTGCAGTTTGATCCATATTCTTGAAATTCGTTGGAAATCCTTTTTTGATTAGTGTAATCAAATCTTGCAAAATCTCATCATTGCTTGTAGCATCAAGTAAATTGTCCATAGTTTGATCACTGATAATGAGAAATGCAAGTAGATTCACATCATTGAACTGGAATTGAAATGTGTCATCCTTCACTGGAGCTTGTGACAAAGTATCTGCAATTATCACTTGCTTGCACTTCTTGTATATAATCTCGTAGTCAAATTTCTGAATGGAAAGCATCACTCTTGGCAATCTTTTTGATTCCAGAGGCTTGTGATCTTCCATAACAGTAGTCACTGAATTTATGCAATCCAAATACTATGGCTTTCATTTCCTTTTCAATTGGGGCATAATTCTTTTCGCAATTATCCCAAACACGTGAAGCGAATGAGACAGGTTTTCCACCCAGCATGAGAACTGCTCCCACTTTTACATCTGACATGTCCGTCTGGACAATGACAGGTTTCTTTAGATTATAATATGTTAGGATTGGTGCACTGACTATGACTCTCTTCACATCGTCAAATGCATTTTGCTGTACTTCAGCCCATTGGAAAGCTTGGTCTTTCCTTATCAGTCTGTTTAATGGTTCGCATCTTATTGTCAATGTATGATCAAATCTTGAAAGGTACTTAACCATACCTAGGAATTGTCACAAAATGATACAAATCATGTGGTTCCGAAAATTCTTCGTCAGACTCAATACATGACCCATATAGATTTCCTCCGTTAAAAACTTGCATTTGTCTAGATTGATCTTGATGCCTTTTTCTCTGCAAGTATGCCTTCAAGTTGCAATCATGATCATTTATGGATTTGTTTGAGTCCTTTCCGAATCCTTCCACCAGACAGTCATCCTGAATGATGTCAATGCCATTTAGCCCTCCAAGTTGCTCTATCATTCTCGATTGAATTGCTAGCTGGCATGATGCCCATTGATAACCTCTTATATCTGTAATTTCCATAAGGTGTTCCGAAAGCTGTCAACTTTTCCGATTCTTCATCTAGTTTACAATGCCAAAATCCGCTTCTCACGTCCAATTTGCTGAACTTTATCGATTTCTGATTGGCAAATTTGTGAATCACGGATTCCAAACTTGGGATTTAACAATGGTAACTGTTTACTGAAAACTTGTTTAGTGGTTTTGGGTGTAGTCAGATTAGCAATTTTCCACTTGATTTCTTTTCAATTACGTAGTTGTTCAGCCATGTACTGGGTCCTTCAATTTTTTCAATAATGTCATCTCTGATCATTTTGTCCAATTCATAACTATGGTTTTAATTCTCCTTCCATTAACAGGACTACTGATGTCCACTTGTATGTCACCCATTGTCTTGAATTTTCTGCCTCCATAAACATAAATAGCAGTTTCCTTCCTTTGAATGAAACGTTCCATTTTATTCTTTCTCCAAAAATTGGAAAAAGTGGTGATCAATGAATAAGTTACTTTTCTCCCCTTTTGTTGGTGAGTGGTCACTAAAAAAGTCTGAATTTTCCAAAATAAGTGGACACAAAGTAAGGGATCAATTTAGCATAAACCTACATTGTAAATTGAACCCCCCACTAAAAAAATCTTTTTTTCTAGACATAAGAAGTAAATATTGAAATTTTCAGCCCTCTAGCAACATTGGTGCAGCTTGTACATGTGATACATACATAGACAGCCTGACCAACTGAAAAACTGAAGAAACCTATTTTGACAGTTTTGGTTGACGGTTTCTAACTGTTGCATTGTAAACCAAATATTGACTTGAGTTCTTTGAAAAAATAAAAACTAACAGAGATGTTTTGAAGAAAGTTCATTTAAGTGAAAAATATGAATGGTCCAAAAAAGTGTTCAGTGAAAAATGAATGAAATTTTGATGGTCCTTACCTGTTAAATGTGTTTTTTGTTTGATTTGATTGTTTTGTTTAACGGCACATCGACCCTTGGTTGGTCATTTAGTGCCGAATTCAGTAGGGGGGAAGGGGGTCCTATGTCCCTGTGACTAGAGACTTGAGGGGGGGGAGAATCCCAAATCCTTGAGACAAATGCCACTAGGACCGGGATAAAGGTTGG
Source organism: Architeuthis dux (assembly GCA_006491835.1). Taxonomy (NCBI): domain Eukaryota; kingdom Metazoa; phylum Mollusca; class Cephalopoda; order Oegopsida; family Architeuthidae; genus Architeuthis; species Architeuthis dux. Next base: position 314,487 of record VCCN01000785.1, on the reverse strand, counting down.
GGGGGGAGGTCACAAAAGCTTCTCAGGACGAATCCTGAGCATGCTAATGGTGATCACCTCCCGACCAGCTGGTCAAGATATCCTGTGCAACTTCTCCCAGGACGATACCCGAGCATGCCACAAGGACCCCTGAAGGGCCATGGTTCTCTGAACTTCGAGGTCATGGCGGTTTCGAAGAACAGATACTACACTTTGATCTTAGCCAAAAGGCCACAATCTGTGTTTTTTGTGTCAGCACTAAAGCTTAAGGGGAGTTAGATTATGAAAGCACTTCTTTATTATACAAGTACCGGTACCAAATGGGCTGGGCAGATCCAGGGGTCTTCCAAGTTCTTCTGGAAGACCCCCAGAATTTTTACTTATGCTGTATTCTGAGCGTCTTCCGTGATTTAAATCTTTTCATCTCAACATATGACAACATTCAAGACCATTAGAATTTTTCCGAAAATTATTATTTATCTTAATTCTAGTAGCTGATATGCCCTGAAATGCAATTTTAGCCAATCTTGGATACATAATTTTCTGGGGGAGCCGCCCCCAATTTTGGAAGATGGTCAGCATAACAGGCTTTGAAATTGAAAACTGTCCCGGTTTGAGGCTTGGAAATTATGGTAAGCCTAATTATCAGTATTATTGACATATATACAATTCAAATACTATAAATTAGCATTCAAAGGGAAATTATGAATCACTGCCACCCATATATGCTGTGTTGGGGTGATCAATTAAAAAGTTGGAAAAATGGGTGATCAATGAATAAGTTACTTCTCTCACCTTTTGTTGGGCTGTGATCACTAAAAAAGGTCTGAATTTTCAAAAAAGAAGTGAGCATACTAGTGACCAATTTAGCATAACATTACATTGCATATTGAACCTACTAAAAACCTACTTATGGGGAATTTTTAAAAAAACAAACATTTTCCCTACTCATTGAGGTGGGTGTGTGCAAAATTTCAAGTTTCTACTATGAATGGTTAAATCTGGATACATAGATACATATAAATATCAGAACACATTAATAATCTAAGCCCAGCAATAAACCAGTGTTGTGGGTAGCTGTGATTAATAAAAGACACAACAAGATTTATAAAAATAATTATAGATTTTATTTAGATGAACAACATTACCATGCACATGGATATACCCTCCCCTCCCCACACATACATGTAAACATATATTAGAGTTATTAACATTACCATTGGAATTGCATGTTTTACAATATGCACTTAAAACCACTTCATATCAATTTGACAAAAAATATGCATTACTTGTTTCCTAGATATTTCTTTTGAAATTATCATTAAATTAAAAGAACCTTCAAACTTTACCATTGTAATTTGATTAACAATTTTTTTTTGTTGCAAGAAATATACAATCTAAAAACCAAAAGTTATATTTGAGTTGTCCAATTTACTTGGCTTCTCTTCTCTAATTTGACCTTGTCTTATACTAATGGTTGACTTATATTTAAAAATATACAGTATTTATATTACATATGTATTGTTGGAGTAGCAATACATAAGCGTTTATATAGTGCAACATCTGGTAGGGGATAGTTTTCAATTGTTCATTCAACTTTTGTTCATGTATTACTGCAAATTGCTTATTAGTTATAGACAAGCAAAGTAAGATTTTAATTTGAAAAAAAAATACAGAAAGCATTGGCTTGGCTCTATCAAAAATACAAACTATTAAAAAAGTATTTCAGTGAGAAATAGACAAACATTTTATACTAAAGACCATATCGTGAATCATCCACTGAATAACTAACATTTAATTCCCATGTTTGTTGAAACATAATTCTACTAAAAGTGTTCAAATCTTTTGTCTGCAGATTTCCTTGTTTAGCTTATATAGTATGGGAAAGGATAACACACCACATTCTTAGTAGTTAATTTAAAATCATGAACAGAATTCAACTTTTCCTCATCATTACTCACACGTGTAGTGTCTTTTTCATTAATATAGTGTTTTCTGTCCAAATACTTTTAGATGCGTGAGCATCTTTGTAGCGATGCCCATCATTGACGGACTGGATGACATACTGAAAAACCCCCACCACCTCGTGTTTCCTCCCCCTCCTTCTATATATGTCTGAAAGTGTGAGAGAACTCAAGAATCTATGGTCTGACTTTCAGGCTTGTTATTTTAACGTTTATGCCTATTTGTGTGAAGATTTTCTTATATATGTCAATCAAAGATTTTTCTGTAGAGAGGGAGAGATAGAATGAATAAAAATATAAAGTATTATTCTTCACCTCCACAGTAGAGGGTGAGTTGACAGTTATGCTTTTTACATTCTTTTGTTAGGTTCTATTGCTGCTATGAAACTCATGTGATTAAAACTTTGAAGCAACTGATGCAGAATCTTTTATGTTCTACTGAGCCAAGATAATATCAAGTCTTGAATTCTTCTCTTCTTTATCCACGTTGGTTAAAACATGTGACTTTTGTGTAATGACCTCTTAGATAAAACTTGAGACTATATTCCATAAGTACAAAAAAAACAGTTACTTTCTGCTGATAATGTCAAAGAGCATTTGAAGTGAACACTACTATTGTGCAAACTGTTCAGCATTGGTTCAATAAGTTTAGGTCTTTAAACATGAATGTCAATAATAAACCTTAAGGAGGCCTAAACTTGCTCAATACTGAAGAATTCGCATAGCAGAGGACAACAACCCATAAACAACAGTTTGAGCAATTTCTGGAGACTTTTGTGATCAAGATGCAAAAGTGATCATATCTCATAATCTTGAGGTGAGGTAAAAATGTTGGAAAAATCGTTTCAAAGCTGAATAATGAAAGATAGCCTTTTAATTTAATCAATATTTCTAAAAACTACAATAAGGAGGAGTTTTAACTGTTCTAATCATGAAATTATTTGCTTGTATTAAATGTAACAAATGCCCCATTTCTGATACACAATGCAATAATAGATAAGATAATATCACAAAAAACGACTGTCATGAATAAACATGTAATTTCCTTCCATTTCACTGTAATCAGAGATAAAATGCAGATCAAATTGAATATTTCTTATGATTGATTGTTTAGCGGCATATCAATCCTTAATGGCTGAAATCAGTTTACAATTCCAAAAAATAGTCTTGCGACTTTAGTGAAAGGTTACTTTTCCTTAACTAGAGTCTTGCGAAAGTGAAGGTTATTTTTTAAAACTAGGGTCTTGGCACTTTGGTGAAAAAACAGGTGGCCCCTGTTTGGGGGGTGTCTTATCCCTCTGCAGAGGATGCAGTCGGCATATTCTAGGCCAGAATATTTCTTAGAAATATTAAAAAGCACATACAGGGATTCTACTGAAATCACTTCTGCTCCATTAGTTTGATGCCATTTTAGATAAGATTTCATCCAAGGGATTTCGCAAAAAGACCCCATGTTGAGTTAGAGCATTTGGGAATAGTTTATGATCTGGCTGAGTGGCCATTTGGAAAGACATCAGTAATTTTGATATTTATGATTGATCAAAGCCAGAGATAGGTAAATTAACAGAAGTGGGAAGTAGAGATGTTGAATATGCATAAGAGGGAGAGAATGAATGAATGAAAAGAGATTGGGGCTGGAGACAGAGAGGAACAAGAGAGATATACAATCAGTACACATAAATAGGGTGATCTTTGAAACAAAAGTGAGTAAATGCCTGCCGGTTGGGTCACGAGAGCCTGCCTCCTGAGATATGCGTGCAGGGTTAATTAGTCGTAGAGAAATGGACATATGTTCCCTAATTATCTCTGTGAACATGGAACGTTGACATTTGGGTCACGAAGCAAGACTGAAAACTGCTACAATGTTTCGACTGAATGTATTTGTAATGTTTTTAGGGCAAGAACACAAAGCTTTTATGAAGAGAATAAAATCAACTAGCGAGGCTTCGCTCCTTCTTTGAGCTCATCGTTTTGATACACACCTGCATCTATATCTGTATGCATGTTGACAATATGATAATGATTGTCTGAACAAAATTTTGTATGTTAATGATTCTTCTCAAAGTTATAGACAATAGTCCTTTCCTGTTGACATTTCAATGAATATTGTGCACCATTATGTGAAATGAGTGGAAATATTTAACACACTTTACAAGAACAAGGTTTTACCTCAGTGTGTTCAAATTTTATTTCTCTCCAGTGTGCGTCTGCATGTGTCTCTTCAAATATGAACTCCGTGAAAACGTTGATCCGCACACTTGGCAAGAGAAAGGTTTCTCTCCAGTGTGTGTTCGCATGTGTCTCTTCAAATGTGAATTATTCGAAAATGCTGATTCACATAGTTGGCAAGAGAAAGGTTTCTCACCAGTGTGTGTCCGCATGTGTTCTGTCAAATTTGAACTCTGTGAAAATGCTGATCCACACAATTCACAAGAGTAGGGTTTCTCTCCAGTGTGTGTTTGTATGTGTCTCTTCAAATTTGAATTTCTTGAAAATGTTGATCCACACACTTGACAAGAGAAGGGTTTCTCTCCAGTGTGTGTTTGCATGTGCCTCTGCAGAGCTGAACTCATTGAAAATGCTGATCCACACACTTCACAGGAGTAGGGTTTCTCTCCAGTGTGTGTTTGCATGTGCCTCTTCAGAGCTGAACTCACTGAAAATGCTGATCCACATACTTCACAAGAGTAGGGTTTCTCTCCAGTGTGTGTTCTTATGTGTTTCTCTAAATGTGAACTCTGTGAAAATGCTGATCCACACACTTCACATGAGAAGGGTTTCTCTCCAGTGTGTATCCTCATGTGTTTATTCAAAGCTGAACTCATTGAAAATGTTGATCCACATACTTCACAAGAGTAGGATTTCTCTCTAGTGTGTGTTTGCATGTGTCTGTTTAAGTGCCAATTATCTGAAAATGCTGATCCACACACTTCACAAGAGAAGGGTTTCTCTCCAGTGTGTGTCTGCATGTGTTTATTCAAAACCGAACACATTGAAAATGCTGATCCACACACTTCACAAGAGAAAGGTTTCTCTCCAGTGTGTGTTCGTATGTGTCTCTGCAAATTTGAATCTCTTGAAAATGTTGATCCACACACTTTACAAGAGAAAGGTTTCTCTCCAGTGTGTTTTTGCATGTGTCTGTTCAAGTGCCAATTATTTGAAAATGCTGATCCACACACTTGACAAGAGCATGGTTTCACTCCAGGGAGTGTTTGCATGCTTTTTTTTTTCTAATCTGAATGTTTTAAATAGGCTGATCCACAAAGCTTTCTCTCCAGTGTGTGTCTGTATGTGTACTTTCAAATGTGAATTCAGGTAAAATGCTGATCTATAGACTATATAAGAATAAGGTTTTATTATTTTTTCACGGGACTTGACAGGAGTTCATTTTCTCTTCAATGTCTCTTGGCATTTGTATTCTCAAAATTGAAGCCAGTGAAAATGATGATCTTCACACTGCACAAAAGTAGCATTTCTATCCAATGTGCATGTATGTAAATATGTTAAGAAATGTGAAAATGCCTAGTCCCACGGCTGCTAAGAATATGTGTAAATTCTTGTTAAAAAAATTGTTTCTTTCTTCATTCTCATCGTCAACATCAAATCGATGATTAAAGTTTAGGGCCATCAATTTTTCATTGCAATATCTGTGAATAAAGAATATGTATTATTAAAGAAAATAGTAAACTCATGCATCATTTGCAATAATCAAATTATAACAACTCATTTTATGAAATCAATATATCTCACATTTCATGGTCAGTTACTAAATAAAACTGATATCCTGCTGTTCTAGAAACAACAATAATGAAATGGAATATAATTTAGAGACATGCATTTTTACATTTCTATAAGTTTTATTCATCAGGACACGACATTCCATTATTCATTAAAAAATGACAAGAAAAACTGTTTACAGTTTAACATTTAACCCACAAAACAAATGAACACTTTAACCATTTATGATCTTAAAAACAAAAAGGTTGCAATATAAGAATAACTTTCATCTTTACATCTTTTTAAATTTAACAAATTCAATTTAGATAAGGTGTTCATTTTTTCATGAGTTACTGTGTACATAGGTAGAGAAATGTTTGAAAATTATTTTGCTGGAAAACACATGGAGAACCATAAAACAGAAAATGTACAAAACAGGTCTGGTTAGTCTGAACACAAACTAGGGACCAATTTAGCATAAACTTACATTTTACACTGAACCTCCCATTAAAAACCTATTTGGGGGGGGGGGTCAAAAAGAAAAAAAAAGTTTTTTCTAGACAAATAAGGAGTAAATGTTTAAATTTCCATCCTACTAGCTCCATTGGTGCGACCTGTATGTGTAATTCATAAATACATAGCCAGCCACATTTGAAAACTGAAGAAACCTATGCTGACAGTTTTGGTTGATGGTTTCTAATATATTTCTGTTAAAACAGAACATTTTTAGTCAAGCAATCAGCCATGTATGAGAAGTTTTAGAGGCAAGTGTTTAGAAAAGAATTTATTAAAAACGAAGGCGTAGCAAGAAGGGAGCAAAGGGGGCAGGCCTCACCCCAAATGCAAAGGGGTGCAAAATTTACTCTGGCCTAAAATACCAAAGCAGTTGCCCAGGGTGCTAAGCGCTTGGGGGCACCTGTCATGTGTGAATTAAACAATAAAAACAGTTAAAATAAGAAAATTCCGTGAAATGAAGTCTGGGGATTCACAATAGTTGGGGCCTGGTGGGAAAAGTAAGTGGGGTGAGGTGAGGTCACAACAGAATTTCTGGGCTACATTTGCCATCCGTTTTATGATATGCATAGCCAGTTTAGCTACCCTGTTTCTCTCTCCCTCTCCCCGCCCTCTTTGTAGTCTTTCTGTGTTGATTCAGAACCTTTCTGTCTATCATACAAAACTTTTATGAGTTTAGTGACCAGATCATATTTGCAATAAAGGATTCCTGACTTTTACATGACCTGGCAGTCACCAAAGAAGTGACCAATGAAACAATGAGATGAAAAGAACTGGTGCCTTTTTGTCTTGACATTTGGAACATCAGAAAAGTTTTCAGCCAAAGTTTTGAAAGAGATAGACTGTGGTTGTTGGATATTTGGGCAGCTGTGGGTGGGGGTCACAGGTTTGACTTCCATAAACAGGATATTGACCAAACTCCAAACTGCAGGTCTCGGGGACCGGAAGAGACACATCAAGTGTTGAAAAGTCATAAATAGGATATTGACCAAACCCTGACCTGCAGGTGTTGGAACAAAAGAGGCACACCAGTGTGAGTATTCAAACCCTGTAAAAACCACAGAGGCTCCCTCAGAAGGCAGAGAGAAACCTAGACTTGGGACGAAGACAAGACCAATTTCGCTGTTGTCGAGAACCCGTATGCCCTGCTCTCAAAAAACCCTGTCGGCTCTCGTTATCCCTCTCTCACTCTTTGCCACTGTATGTATTTGATGTAATAAAAATATACAATTATATTTTTATAAATCAAGTCTCCAGTCTTCCTTTATCGAAGCCTAAGATTTTCCTCTAGTGGACCCATGACTATACAACACATTGTCAAACTGCTGGCCAAAAAACCCCCCAAAGAATAGCTGCTTCTTAAAAGAAAGTCAAAAGGCATACACAGGAACGCAAGAAAAAGTGGTTTCTTTATTCACAGTTCGTTTATTATGAAGGTGTTATATTTTAATTATTTGGGTATCGTGTTTAGGATACTAAACCCAACGATACCCCAAATAGTGTCCATTTCGCATTATGGAAGCACATACAGGACATTTACTTTGAGTGTACAGAGTACATGAAAATTAAAAGGAACTGTTATTGTGCCTTTTGTAAGGTATTTGTCATCCCTTTTGCTTGAGAAAATAAATATCAGAAGTTCATACAGATGATTTATCATAAAAATGGAAAATACAGAAGAATTTCACTAATTTAATTTAATAAAGTCACTGAACTCCTATAAACCATTTCCAAAGATTAAGTACACTTTTATTACAATTGATAATTTTGAAGGAAGCATGCGTGTTCAAACTTTGAACATCAGTAAAAATATATATATATCGATCTTGTTTTGACTCACATCATGAAATCAGTTTACCTTATTGCTTTAAAAATATTTTGTAAGTTCTGTCTGATATGTGAAAAATGACTTTTTCAACTCCCCTCCCACCATAGAATACTAACGTATTCAAGGTGTAAACATGCTTAAACAACTAGATTTAATGAAAAATCAATACAAATTAGGTAAACTCAAAATAAATATTCTGTATGTGCTTCCATAATGTGAATGGAAAATATTTGGGGTATCGTTATGTTTAGGATACTAAACTCAATGATAGCCAATGATTTTTGTTTTGTTTATGACAGCCTGAATATAATAGTAGTATCAATAGTATTAAGGAGGTGAAACAGAGAGGATTTTGTTCAACCATTCTTTCCCCCCTTCATTTTATACTGATACGTATATCAGTAGAAGACGAAGGGGGAAAGATTTGTTTATTTCAAACGGGCATTAGGACTCATATTGCGAAAACAGTGTAATAACATTTTATATAATAAATAACACAAACATGTTAGTGAGTACATAATGAGCTGGATTGTAAGCTTCATTTAGTAGCAAAGAAAAGATTATCGTCATGGTCCTTAGATACGGTAGTGGCACTGGAATGGCGGTACTGAACCCGTCATAGCGCTTGAACGGCATCACTGGACTGGGCCTTCCCCAGTATAGGCTTCATAATAGTCTAATGTCTTTTTTAGTTTGTCAGAATGATGACTTGCATAGTGTTTTAACAGTGCTTGGCAGTCATTATTTTTTAACCAATCAAACTTATTCCATGTTTGTCGATGGATATTGAACCTTGTTCTGAATGTGTTCTTTGTCTGTCCTGTGTATATATGATTATATTCTAGGCTTATCACAGCGTAAATCCCCAAATTACTACAAGTGAATGTATTATGTAGATGGATAATGTCACCATTTTCTGCTTGCATTGTCATCCGTGGTTGTACCATCGAGCAGCCTATATATTTCAGATTATTGTGAAAATTGCAGGAAAGACTTTGTTCTTTAAAGTAATGTAGTCATTTGTACTAAAAATAATATTGCGCTTGTGTGGTTATCGATTAATTATATAATAATAATTAAAAAAACATGTGCACTCAATAAAGATGATGAAAAAACATGTGTGGTGTTTGTTAGTAATACATTAAATGCAATTACTTACAGACATGGTCATACAAACATCATTGACCTTTATGTAGCTTATTTGTGAAGAAATTCACAGGTAAAATACACAGATGCTTGAGGTGTTTTCCTACAAAGACAGTTCACTTTTTCACCATATAATCAATGATTCACATCAATTTGATGAGCAAGTCACTGCACTGAATAAAATCCAGCAATGTCACAGTTCATAATTTGCACATATACAGGTTATTAGAACATGATAAGCTATTATGTAATGTCTCAGGTGGGTCTGCAGGTATTCACAGGTGAGTTGAATAAAACAAGTTGGAAAAAAACTTACCTGTTTTTTTCCCTTACTGTTGATAATTGTGGAACTTTCCAAAGCACCTCCTTGCACAATGCAATTCTTGCATTCCCAGGAGCTTTGAATTTTGTTCCCAGCTGGGTGTCCGATCAGGTCCCTTGGCGCACACAACACAGGTCCTCTTCGATCCTATTTTTGTCAGCTGATCTTGAACTGGCTTTTTCAATACAGGAGAAGAGATGTCAATAGGGGCTTTTATTTTTCTAGAAGTGTAGCCATTTATCAGTCCTTTAGCCACTTCCAGGTGAAAGTCCAGGTGTAAAATAGGGTTTGGGCATGGTCCTCCAGGGCCATCATGGCACAAAATGTATGCATTAATGAATGACACATAATTTTTATCCAAGATTTTTTGACAATCTTTCTTCTTATTGATGCCACACAAATTCCGATGATAAAATTAAATTTCAGGCGATTTTTATGTTTCTTTTTCATAAGGTGTCTATTTCCGGTAATTTTTTTAAGCGAAGTCCTTGGGTCTCCCTAGTGTTAACAGTTGCCTACAAAGGATTCTTTTCAATTATATATATGTGTGTGTGTGTGTCAGATTAAGATCAGTGAGTCACAATTACTGAGAACGTGTCAATGTTTGTAAACGAAAAGTACATGTGAGAGCCTTAAAAAAAAATCAAATTCTGACGTCCGGGCACAGAAAGATCCTAAATTCCAACGTCTGGACGCTGGAGGTTACTCAAATTCCGACGCCCAGGTACTGGAAGTTGTTAAATTCTGACGTTCGGACGCTAAAATATGGTAAATTTGATCATTCAATCAAATAAATAGGTTAAATTTCAATATTTGACCACGAAAATACGTTTTATTTTAACACTAAAAGCTGTCAGAAGTAGTCCTGGCACTGGAAATTCTAAATTCAAACGTCTGGGCACTAGATTTAAAAAGAAATCTAAACATCAATGTCTGTTCATTTTCAAACATATTTCACTGGTCAAATACTGAAATTTAAAATATTCATTCGTCCGGCCACTAAAAATAAAAGATGATATAATTTAACATCAAACGAATTTAGAATATTTTAGTGTCATGACAGGTCCGGGCAGTTTTTATGATGATAAAATATTATTAAAAATTGATGATAAAAGATAAAATATTATTAAAAATTTCATGAAAATCTTTCTGCAAATTCGTATTTAAAACAAGGAAATTAAGCGAACGTTACTTACTTATTTCCTCTGATTTGTTTCCTTCACGCATTATTAACATTAGAAAAAAGATCGAAACTCCAACATTTTAAATAAACTTTAACTTTATGGATTAAATTTTCTGTAAAAACAAATTTCACTTTTTAGGGTTTTATAAGATAAATGTGTCACAAAAACATCGGCTGGCAATTCAAAGAGGAAATATTTTCTGAAGAGCGTCAATTAAGGGAGATAATTAATAGAAACAACAACGGAATCTTTGTGGATGTATGTATCTATCAGGTTGCCATTTGCGTACGAAATTTTTGGTTTGGCCATATTTAAATTTTTGGTCATTATGATATTGTTGCATTATTATTTTTAATAAATTCTTATTTTGGCGTGTATTTCAGTATTGCAATGTTTTATAAACAATCATTAATTTATATTTTTTTAAATACTACTATTCACCTTCTTCATCATTCAGTTGCTTTTCATTGCAGTTGTTTTATCGCAATTTTCGTAAAGGTGACGGTAAAGTTGCAATAAAAACAACTAAAGAATTAAGAAGCTACTAATAGTAGTATAAACAAATTAATACTAATGATTTACAATACTTCATCTAATACAAATAAATAATAAAATAATTGCTTTTATAAACAATATTGGCATTTGGCCTTTTTTGGCCATTTTAGGACGGGTTTTGGCCAGAAAGGTTTCCGACTATCTGCCTATCCTATCTCAATGAGCAGGACACGGTTTTGCCGATTTAGCTCGTTTCGCGCTAGATACCGGCTATTTTCGGCCATTTTTAGCGTATTATTTGGTGGTTTGGGGCATTTTCTGGCTATTAAAAAAATCTAGCGCTTTTTTAGCGCGAAAATATTTTTTGAGTTGGCAACATTAGGTTAGTAAAATCCCTCACTGGTTTTCAGTTTCTGTTCTGTGTTGATTGCTTTTTATTATGACTGTTCACTGTTCAGCTGTCTGAGATCTTTTTAAAGATTAGATTTGAATATGTTTATATTTGGAGAAGCGACTGTGACATCTGATAGCTTGTTAATGTTCCGTACGTAACTAAGTATCGGCAATGGGCAATCTTTGCACTAACGCACTGTGAACAACGGCCGTTTTGAATGGCTAAAAGTGGCTAGCTTTTTAAAGAAATTGTTAACGTATTGATCAGATATTAACGTTCAAATAATGTGATTCTCGATCTATCTAAAGATCTAAATGTTCAAATAACGTCATTCTCGCTCTAATGGTATCAGTCTTTATATTTATATAGAAATATTATTTTATTTATAGTCATTTATACTTTTTGTAGTCTACGTATGAGTCTTTGGAGCGTGTACCGTTACCTGGAAATGAAATCTATCCAATTTTAGCAATTCTTTGACAGATCTAGCCACTTTTAGCCATTCAGAATGGCCGTCCCACAGTGCATTATTGCAAAGATTGTCCGACAATGGTTATGAAAAGAATCGACAAATTAAATTCACGAACAGTTTCGGCAATTT
>VCCN01000785.1:289058-302052 GCA_006491835.1 Architeuthis dux | reverse complement strand
ATACAACCCCCATCGTAAAACATTTATTTCTAAAAACTAACAATTCCAGGCAGTTTGTTACGGTCTAAAGAATGGAAAGCACAAACAGTTACTGTAGAAAAAAAAGGAAAGGTTTTCTATGTTTTTTTCCACTTGGTTAACGGAAGTAGATCTGTATCGGACACATATGTATTTTTGCATTCACACAATCCGGTCATCAAGTGAAACCACTTGACACACATCTTTAGAACACCCAGGGTTTTATTCCGAGTACCAAAGTTATCTATCCACTAGTGCTTTTAGATAACCAACTTACAGAACATGGAAAAACAGCAATTGACTCGAAACACGATACCCTTTGTAGACAACAAGTCTGGAAAAAACCTTGTACCTTGTCATCAGCCATTTCATCTTGGAAGTTTGACGAAATCCATTCCAACGGACGACATTTCGACCAGTCACTCACCTTCCACTCATCTCTTCCTATAAGAAGACGAACTATTTTCATTCTTCCCTCACTTGCAGATTTGTTGCCTAAACAAACCTATGGTTGTTCCAAATTTCGATTACGTACGTACGCATTCATACATCTCTTTTTTACACACTCATACTACACCCTCTTTCTTAATATCTTCAACAAACTAAGGACACTCTTTAAGTAGTAAACGAATGCTTTACAAGTGTAGCGGTCACTTTTCACAAAGTACCAAAATAGGGTTTAGAATAGCAAACTGGTCTTGTCACCTCGACAAGGGCCAGCTCTGACCCCTATGAAGTACGCAACTAATCATTAGCTCCCTTTTTGCGTGACGTCAACACGCCTATAAAAACCCTTGTCTATCGATACTCATCGCCATTTCGTAGCCTGTTTTCACTACAACGCTACCTTAGCCCGTGTCTATTTCTCTGGCACGTAAAACATCCCCCCTTTTGACCTAAAATCTTTGGTCATCCTTTCTCCATTCCTTTTCGCCAAAACTAGGAATGAATGCCTCACTCATAGGCCTTTCCGAGAATGTTTAACGACCATCTATAATTAGTTTCTGGTAAAAGTCAGGTCTAGCGGAGCAACCCTTAAAAGTCTTCCTGACCAAAAACCATTTTCCTTCATGCCTGGCATTTCTCTACTTTCTGTTAGAAGCCCTCCTTTTCACCTAACACCGATTTCTTTTGCTGACAGCAGACACATTATTAAAGAGCTCTAATAGCCTACATAATTTAGTTTTTATAACTAACACTGCCGTCTCACAAAATACATTTCGGAACGTGAAAAATGGCTAGAGGCAAAAGTCCCTCTTTCTTTTCTTTTCTTTTCGCCATTATCTCCCCAAAAACAAATTACAATATGTATATATTCCTTTTTCCTTTTTCCTTTTACCCCTTTTTCCGTACATATTATTTTTTATTAAACATGGCCTGTTTTAAACTTTAAACCCGACGCTTTTGTGTTTTTCATTCTTTTTCCTTTGTTCGATTTTACCGCCAAAAACCTTACGGTCTTTTGCGGTCCTTCCTCTTTTGACCCCTTGACCTTTCCTGTTGCTACTACCGGCTCCACGTGGTGACCATTTTTGCCATCGCTTTCAACTGTAGAAACGGTACTCATTCTTCTACAAAAACCCAAGTAACATCCCCCCTGCCTCACCATTCATTACATATCCTACTCCAACTTTAATTAGTAACCCTCTTTAACATTTAGTTTTTCCTTTACAATTAACCCACCTTGTAGAGACCAGCTCGCGCTCTACACAAGCATTTCTCTATAGCTGAGAATTTCCTTATTGTTATACCTTCTGTAATAAATATACTTCTAATTATTGTTACAAAGTATTTGCAGTTATTATTTGCATGCATCTTAATTTTCATTGTATTATTAGCATGTGGATCTTATCCATGCATTGCATCCCTTTTACTACCGCAGGCACAGACACAGAGAGAAAGACCTCCAGCGCATATCGCTAACATTACAGTTTCTTCCTCTCTAGTATCAACAAGCTTACTTACAGCACTCAAGCACTTAGCACTATTGTAAGTAAGCTACTGCTACTCTAGCTTACTTACGGCAGTCTGACCCTTAAGGCTATTACCACTACTATTACTGCCGCTGCTAATATTAGCTTACTTACAGCACCCAGGCACTTACTATCTAGAGATTCCTACGCTACGATCCTTGTTATTGTTTATACCGTTAACTTTCAATGGAGTCAGATATATTTCATTACAGTCCTCCTTTACATAAAAAATGAGCTCCATAACAGATCTTTACCATTTATTATACTGGAAAAATACAAATGGAAGATGTGCTAAGGTTTGTAAGGTTTCTACTTGAAGTTAGAGATAGTTCTAAGAAGTAGAACTGACATGTTTGTATGTGGAAAAGGGATGTGACAGTCTCTATATAATTGTGTGTATGTCTTAAGTACTCGCCTCTGTGTGTTGTTGTATGGTCTCTGCGCGGCAATGTTAGTGTGTGTATGTGTGTGAGAAATAGCCATCTTCGATGGGGGGGGGGCGTGAAGATTAAATGTTCTGGTGTATTGGTGTAAGGCGTTTGCTTATATACTTTCTGATTGGTGAGAAAATTCACAATTAACCGTCCAATCGTCTCCCTCTTGATCCTGGGAGCCGATGAGGGGTCTATGGAAGGTTAGAATGATATAAATGTTTGGATTCAATGAGGTGAAAAGCCGAAATTGAACATCAATATATTGGTGTTGGTGTATGGCCATATTAGTGTGTGTATGTGTGTGAGAAACAGCTATCTTCGACGGGGTGGGTGGTGGAGATTAAATGTTCTGGTGTTATGGTGTAGTAAACCGTTTGCTTATATGGCAAACAGTGACACTTTCTGATTGGTGAGACAATGCACAATTAACCGTCCAATCGTCTCCCTCTTGATCCGGGGAGCCTATTTGTTGACATATTGATGAGGGATGTATGGAAAGTTGGAATGATATGAATGTTTGGAGGTGAGATCCGACAATATGTTGGGATGAAACTGGCTGGTTATGGCTTATATCAGCTACTTTTTGGGGTAGCTTGATTATCTAGCCTAGACTGAAGACATACTCTGGAACACTAACAGGTTTTTGCGAGTTACGAGTTCCTCGATACATAATTACTTGGAAGTTAGAAATATGAAAAGCCAAATAATTACACTTATGGAAGTAAAGCAATTTGATTACAGAGAACACTCACAATAAGTAATTGCAAAAAAGCCCCTATAAAGAATTATTCCAGTCGTATGAAAGTATATTCTAATGATTCTATCAATCGTTTTTCTCTGTATGTCCTACCATTTTTGGGTGTAGAGTTTTCTGTATCTGATGTGGAAAAAAGGAAAGATTGGTCAAGTACTTTGAGGGTGTCACTTAGCAGATATCATGTGTGGTTCAACATTTCTTCTATTTCGTCTGCCATTTCAAGTAATTTGTGAATCTTGAAAACGGGAAGAATCGAATAGACTGTCACCTCAATTTGGGGATCTTGCTTAAGTGGAAACAGCTTCTTTATATTGATTTGAAATATTTAAAAACACTTTTATTTGGTAACCTTATCATTCTCTCCTCAATCCAAACTTTGCTTATTTCAGATCATTTGATCGTATCGAGTTTAATAAGGTTGCTTTTATTAGGAATCTGAACCATGCTTCATATTCTATGACTCAGTCGTTAGCACTACTATTTTCCAATGAAAATATATATTGTGTTATCTTGAAATATAAAATTTAGTATAGAGACAGCCATTACGGGGGACATTATAAATAATTTAATTTGAAGTCGCTGATTTCTTTGGACTTGCACCATCATCATCATCACCATCATCATCATCAGCAGCAGTCATCTATAGTCCGTTGTTGGACATAGGCACCCCCCACCAATGATCTGCCAGTTTCTTTTGCTTTTGATCTCCACGGTGCCAAAGCATTCTGAACTTGTCCAGGTCAACAAACCATCTTTCTTTTTGCCGGCCACGATTTTGCCCGTGGTCTTGATGGTTCCATGTCGTGAGTCGCAATGGTCCAGTGGTCCTTGCAACGTGGCCTAGGATTTTGAAATATACAAACTCATCCGAACAGCTGCTAATGGAAAAGTATGTGTGTAATTAGTTATGCATATTTCAACGTTTTAGAAATTAAATACATTGGAACTGTAACATACATATAGAACCATTGCAACAGAAGATGACTTGGGGAAACAATGAATATTGTGTGCAAGGTAATTCCCATTAAAGATTAACAACTAAATTTTACGATGAATTGTGTCTTTAGAACTTTCAAGAATGTGTAGCTACCATTTAGAATTGACCCAATGGAATTTGTAATCACTGCATGCAAAATGAGTCATATTATTGTGCTGGATCGCCCACATAAATTAATATCGTTTTTCTGGGTTTGCTCCAGGCAGAAATATAGTGATGAAAGCTGGCTATCAATTCACGTATTTATTCGTATCATTGTTTTTACAACTAAGTCATGTATCTTTTTAGCGTTGTTTAGGTGTATAAGTATATTTAGTATGTATGTATTGTTTTGTTTTGCATTACACATGTTTCTACGCCTAGATGATATCGACATCGATGTTATCGTGCATGATTGCATGTCTGTATGCATCTCGAACTTGGATGGGTTATGACCGTTCTCAAATTACCGTATTCAATAGCATATCAACGCCCTCATTTCAGCAGGGGAAGAAAAGAAGAGAAACCCATTTCTCTGAATTCCTTCCATTCCTATATTTATAAATTAGCAATTTCCCATTAGATTCAAAATCCACTGTTGAATAGGATGTTGAGAAGGATCAGGATCACAATTTTAGAAACTTATTTGAAAACTGAAAGGGAGATTAGATATGAAAAGAAAATGAAAAAATATTAGAAAAAAAAGAAATATAGAAAAAATAAAGAATGAATATCGACTGGAAGAAAGAGAAAAAGAAAGAAAAAAGGGAGGGAGAGAGAGGGAGAGAGAGAGAGAGAGTGAGTGAGAGAGAGAGAGAGAGAGAGAGAGAGAGAGAGAGAGAGAGAGAGATAAAACTTTTCCAGAACACGTCCTATTTGGTGTTTTTGGAAAAAAGAATTCAGCCGCCGAACTAAAACAGAATAAAATATTAGCCTTTGAAAAAGCCAGAAACATAGGTAGGACGCCACTTACGCCACAAAAAACCTCCTCAAAACAGAGAAGCCAACACACCGAGACAAAAGATGTGAATAGAACCAACAACGCACAAATCGGCAGATTACAACACAAGCTTAAATACCTAACCTCGAACAGCAAATGAAAAGATATCGGAGTCTAGGATCTCATAAACAACACCTCAAACAGAAAACTCACATCCACCGAACATGAAACCCTCAGCTTAGGCCCAATATTCGCAACTGGCATCCGTAAAACAAACATCACAGACACAGGCATTAGGAATTATAGACACACCTGTAATGTTTATATATATATATATATGTTATGTTAAATCAATGAACATACCGAAGCAAGCTCCCAGCAGCCCCCATTCCGTTTCCGTTCCCAGAAAGCGCTGACCGGAAGTAGGAACGAGGAAGGCTCAGTCATACACAGGCAATAGCCCTGATCAACACGTGTCTTTCGTTCCATCTTCTTTTATTAACACGCTTACGCACGGTTACGAATCAAACGCATTCTAATCTCACACAGCTACAAAAGAAAGAACAACAAAGCGAACAAAGGCATTAAACACAACAAGAAAGTTACAACACTGACACAGATTTGAACAAAAGATTCATACAAGGAATTATAACCGCCTCCATAAACACAACACATGACCACAACACATTACCACTTAGATACGTACATGCACTGAAAAATCTAGCAAAAGACGATAAAATACACATCACAACCTCGGACGAGAGCGGCGGCGTTGTCATCATGGATACACACACCTACATCCATAAAATCACTTCCCTACTTAACGACACTAACACATATGAGGAAACCCAAAGGCACTCATCGACAAAGGAACGAACAGTTTCAACAGATGCCTCAGGAAAATACTAAAAAAAACAAAAACAAGCCATGGTCCAAACAAATATAATATCACCCTATCTTACCCAGTCTTTGCGGCCTACCTAAAGCCCACAAGCCCGAAGTCCTCTTAAGACCCATTATATCAGGAATAGGAAGCGCATCTGCTCATAGGGAGGCACACATGATCAAAACAATGAGTGATAAAGGAGTGCATAGATCTAAATCAAAGGTTGCTGTCTTTGATTGAGAGGACGCGAGACAAAGACGTAAACAAAGAAACGTACTGCGCCATTGCCTGCATGTGCATAGAATAGAATACTGTGATGCAGTGAGGACATACTGTACCGTGATGCGTGTACCTGCACCGTTTTCTGATGAAAAAATGAACCAGACTGTATCTCAGTTGAACAGACTTTATTTCACTGATTTGAAATAAGGCACGGTTTCATACGATTTCGTCGGGTCTGCCACAATGTAGTCGTCGTCAGAGATTTGACGGGCAGTTCCTATCTAGAGGGAAGGGACAGTCACTTACAAATGTTTGTATGGGCGCGTGGAAGTAGTCGACTACCCGCTAACTAAGGTCAAGGGCCTCTATTCAGGCTTAGTGATAATTTTTGCTCGGCCGGGAAAATGACTGACGTCTCCAACCGCGGTTTTTTATCTACTTTTTACAATCGTCTTATCCAATTTAAAAAAATTACATCATATGTAATTTACCAAACTCACCCTGGCGTAAGCAACTCAAGAGTACAAATTATGATAAAGTACGAAATCTAATACCTTAACAGACGTACAAAGATCGTTGAAAACGAAAAACCACCGGCCAAGGAAACAGGGAAAAAAAACAAAGCAAAACAACAACAACAAAAATTCAAAACCGATGAGAGCAAAATAAAACAAAATGATGGGTTGCAAAAAGTCTGTTTTGCTTCCGTCCATTCAGCAGATATAAGGGTGTGACTTCGAAACAAACAAAAACAGACTAAACAGCCTCAACGTGTCCGTCAAAAGTTGTGTTTTCTCTGCTCTTCCTTTCTTAGTCGCACGAAAACAGTGTGTCCTTTAATATATATGTAATTGCTTGTCCTTGTTCCCTTCCTGCCCCCTCCTCCACCTGTCCTGTCGTAGTTGGGTGCGTTTTCCATTCCCTCCACACCGCCCTGAACGCGCGTCATCCATGTGTCAAGCAATGATATAATCTTTCTCTTCTTCACGTTATATTATCTGCGTTAGCTTTCTCTACCTGTAGTTCCCCCCTTTACCCATTACTCATTTCTAACTGTTATGTCTCCATCCTGGCTTATCGTCCAGGCGCCAATCTAGCTAATTTCTAACTTGAAGTGACCAACTCCGAAAATTCTAAATACTCCGAAAATTCTAAATACTCCGAAAATTCTAAATACTCCGAAAATTCCATTTTGGCAAAGGTCGGCGCCCATTTCTTTCACCTTCGACTTCCAGGGAAAGAAATCCTTCTTCCTCGACCGTGAGAATCTTTCCAAAGCTTTTGGACTTCTAGTTTTAGCCGCCCCGCGCTGACCATTACGTAACAATAAGAACGCACCAGAATACGGCAAAGTGATAAGAAGTATGAAGAACGAGAGATCTAAACTATCTATTATGGATAAATAAACATTGAATGCAAAAAGTCTCATTGGTTGATTGATTCGAAATTTCAGTTAAAAATAATGCGCAAGATTTGTGCCACAAGCATCTGGTCATAATTCTGCGTTACGTGGCACAAAATCACTTTATCACACCCTGCTACTAGGTACAATTAACCCCACACACCTTAAGAACTCGGGAGACCTCGTACAGAAAATAAAAAAAAACGTTGATATGAGAGAGAGATTAATGGCCAGCCTAGACGTAACATCACTCTACACAAATATTTCGGTCAGGAAATGCCTACACCTACTCAAGAATCACCTAAGAAAATCCAAAACAAAATTGGTCCTACCCACAAACAAACTCATAAAAATATGCACACTTATTACAAACCAGTGTTTTTTCAACTTCGACAAGAAACACTACAACCATTAGGATTTAATCAATAAACCATACAACCCCCACTCGAGACTGGCGTTTACGTAAGACCATGTAACGATTGCAACAAGGCTTACATTGGTGAAACATCGAGACCCCTCAAAAAGGGTATATGAACACCGGAGAGCAGTAAAACTTGATGACAATCTGAACGCCATAGTTGGACATAGAAATACATACAACCATAATTTCAACCTACAGAAAGCCCGCCCCATCAAAAGCATACAAGACTCCACAACACGAAAATGATTTTGAAACAAAAGCACATCAAAATAAAAAATAATCATATACAAACACAAGTAATAGATAATACCGACACATAAACAAACAAACAAACACACTAAACACCCCCCCCACACACACACACACACGAATACACACACACACACACACACCTCCAGAACAACCAAAAAAGAAAATCCCATTTATATATCTTCTACTCCATCGTAAGAACCTAAATGCAAAAATACCATTCCTCTCCCGACTGTGCACACAGATAGCTAAAGCTGACCTCATTTAACCCACATCCGGGATCATGATACTCCTCCCCTTCTCCTTACCAACAACAGGTATATTGCTCACCCGACCTAACAGCAGGCCATAAGTTATTGTAGTTAGAAAAGTATAATACAATCATTTATCTTCGAGAGTTCAGCTTAATAATCACCATACCACACACTCCTCTATAATACTAGTTTAAGTACAGATTTGCAACAATAACCTATACATACGTACACATACACACATGTAAAAAGCTATTCCTTTATTTTCGATTTCACACTCTTTCTTGTAGTCGTCGAAGAGTGTATCAACCTATAGTATTATATCATAAAGATTATATCATAAATAGTACCAACTGAAGATACATCTAACAGACGTAATAGGGGTTGGCATTTAAGGTGTAAGTATTTTATAAATATTTATACTTGTGTGGTAAGCTAGTTTCTTTTGATAGATTGTTTTTAAGCATGTTAACAGAAACAGTTTACTGTTTTGTCTGAAAGGGAGTTCCAGTATGAAAGGGATCTTGATGTCATAAATCTGTCTCTAATACCAGGGTCTGTTTGTTGTTCTTAGCGTTCTCTGTAGCATGAGTTTGCTCTCTATACACATATTACAGTGGATCCATTTCTACCATGCGGTGTGTTATTTGTAGATTGTATCAGATCATTTTCCAATCCTCTGTATTATAGAGTGGGTAGCTGTAGTATTCTGTGGCACCAGATTCGTAGCTCTCCTCTGCAACCTCTCTAACATGTCTCGGTATTCTTTGGTGTGTGGGGACCAGATAATGTTTGCATATTCTACAGGTGGTCTGACCAGGGTTTTGTAAAGCAGTGTGAATATAGTGGTGTCCATATATTTGAATGTCCTTTGGATTACGCCAAGCATTTGGTTCGCTTTATTGGATGCTTTCTTCTATATGTTTATTGAAGTTTAGCTGCTCATCCACTATCGCCCCAAGATCCTTTTCTTCGGTTACTTGTGTCAGGTTGTGGAATGTGTAGTCGTATGATTTGTATTTGTATCAGTTTGTTTGGGTATGGTATATCGGTGCTTTTTGTTGTTTGCCCTCAAATGTACAGAGTAACATTTATCTATGTTGAAACTCATTTGCATTCTCTCTGACCATTGCGCCACTATGTTAATGTCATTTTGGATTGAGTCTGTGCCATGTAGATTGTTGAATGCTGCATAAGCTTCCAGTAGGTAGGTGAATAGCTTTGTATCATCTGCAAACAGAGGCACAACGTTCCGTAACGTGCTAGAGAGGTCAGTGATGTATATCATGAAAAGGACCGGTCCTAAAACCGATCCTTGCGGTACTCCTGATGTTAATGTGATTTCATGTGATGAGTAATCTCCAACATTGACTAACTGCTTTCTATTGCTGGGGACATTTTCTATCCATTTTAGAACGCCACCTTGGATGCCATAACGTTGTAGTTGGAGGATTAGTCTATAGTGTGGGACTTTGTCAAAGGCGTTTTCCAAATCTAGATATATAACATCCATTTTGTATATTGTGTGATAATGATTCACTCCATACGTTTAGTTTTAGTGACGGTTGATCTTTTCTTAGTGAAGCCGCGCTCTCTCTTGTCATAAATGTTGTTGCCCGAGAGGTGTTTTATTATATGTTCAGATATAATGCGTCCCAGTATTTTGAAAATAATGGAGATTAAGCTTATTGGACGATATTTGGAGGCCAGGTTTCTGACTAAATAATAAGATTGCGTAAAACTAGTAATAAATTAATAATAGTCAAACCCCTCCATATGAAAAACATATTTTTGCTTTATTGTGAAAAAGTTTCAAATGATATTTTATATTCAAATGGTTCTTCGGACGATTGAACTCCTTGTTATTTGTGTTGTAAACAAAGACGTTTCTGCCGATCCATTCTTCGGCCTTCTTCAGGTGTAAAATCCGAGTGTGATGGGTTAAACAGAAGTTATGTTTAAAGGGGCGGGGTAGCCCTTATAGCACATGGCCCGGGTGTTTCTGTGTGTTTGTCTTGTCGGGTTTAAATTTGTTGAGAAGTTGTTTACAACACAAATAACAAGAAGGAGTTCAATCGTCCGGAGAACCATTTGAATATTAATGACCCTTCTCAAAACTATAGAAGATATTTTATATGTTTACAAATCTCTTTTCTTTAAGAATGTTCGTTTTAAATTTGACATTTGGGTCCAGGGGAGATACTCATTTCATACTGAACGGAACGCACATATTCATAAAAAGTGAGAATTATACCATTCTTTACGTTAAAAAAAGAAAAAACGAAAAGCTCCACGTTAAATTACATGAAAATTACTTTTTGAAACCCTGCATTATTTATATGTAACTTCTGATGGTTTGAAGTGTATATTGAAAGTCTAAAAATCTACATTTACATTTGTGTAACACCTGCAAAATCTTTTAACTTTTGTTTTGGTATTTGACTTGTCAAATGGAATGTTAAAATTCCGGATAAATGTTTTAATTAATACAATTAAATCATCGTAAATTTTGAATTCCAAAAATGATTCATTGCTAGAAAGATTTCTATTTGCTGCCCGAACAGAATCTCCAGAATTAACCTCGTTAATAACAGTACAATATGGGCAACATATGATTAAATCGTAAATCCACCGGAAACCTCTTAGATACCTTCCACCAGTACAACAACTGTTCTTTTATTTTTCGTTGTAAGTATCTTTCGTTCAAAATGTTATTCTTGAAGACTTTATCTTTCCAATGATGCCGAATTCGACCCAACGAGACTATAAATAACAGACCAGACTGACTTCAATGATTTACCTCCTCCAACAAAGTTGGAAGAGGTATATGTATTCACTAGTGTTTTCGGGTGTATTTGTCTGTCTATACGTCTGTCTGCCTGCCTTTCTGTCTGTCAACGCAATGTGTACACAAGCTCTCAATGAATTTCAATGACATTTTGGTGGAGGTTGGACCATGGGCTACGGAAGAATTGATTAGATGTTTTGGACGGATCCAAGAAACCTTTTACAATTTCATCCCTTGCATCGCAGCTATATATGAACTGATTTTCATTCAGTTAGTGACAATGGCGTTGGAAGAGGAATGCACTCTCAGGATGCTTTTTCATTCTACATCTGATAGGTTATAAAATTATGTATAATCCTATAGTCACTCATGAGATTATTACCTGATTTCTCAATGAGGCCCCACCTAAATTTGACTGTGTAGTGTTGGTTCGAGGTGTAAGCCACCTGTATTTAAGTACGGTAAGTTATGGTTCTCCCCACATGGGAGTTAACACACTCATCTACTTTGGAATATTGCAATTGCTGATAGATATTTTATGTTGGAGACAGGATATACCTGCCTTTTACACCTTCCATAAGTGGTCGTTATGTGAAAGCGAAAAGCGTGCTGATTGGATTAAAAGCCAAATCACGTGAGAATATCGCAATACATTAAGACTTGGTTATTTCTCCTAGGTATCAGCGATTGACTCTCTCCAACGTTATGTATTGGGCCCTAGATTATCGACGGTCGCTGTCTTCTCTCTGGTGATAATTAAATGGCAGATGTTTCGAATTCCGTTCGGGAATAATTTGCCAACTTTCAGAAAACACCTACATTTTTATATATAAAGTAATTTTGCAGAGAAAGAAAGTGCTAACAGATATCAGTAGCAATACTATTTCCATCTTGATAGTTCTTAACATCTTTACATTCACTGTAACTGTGCAAGAAATTAATTATGCGGATACACAGGGCGGGAGGTGCAAGGAGGCGTAGCGGTTACCGGCACTGCACATGGAAGCGTTCACTTCGCACTAATGATCTTGGGAAAGCATGAATCCACTTCCCCTCAGATATGGGCAACTAGCAGGATAGTTGGAGCCCTTTAGCCCTGTAAGACTGTCCATCCTGGGCGTGCGGCAAACAACTCCAACCCGTAGAAAACAATTCGCTACTAGAACCACAATGCAGCCCTATGCGCCACGAGGAGTCTAGAAGAATTAGCAAAGCGAAACCATATACAAGGTAACCCAACAATAAGTTTACACTTAAAAAAAAAGATTCTTACTGTGAAACAAGCAACTGTTATTATTTTAAATCTGAACGACGATCAATTCAATATGTTTCCAATCATTTCGGACACACTTTTGTAATCGATCTCCAAACATGTTAAGATTTTCTGACAAAGATCTACGATAAAATCAATTTTCCGAAAGGTATTAAAGTTGAAATGTTTTAAAATGTTGATGTCACGAGAAATATAATTGCTTATTGAGAAATAAATAATATAAATAAATACAATTCTCCATTAATAAAATACCAAAATAAAACTAAAACTCTTTGATCTGACCTTCAGTTGTCTCTGTCGAGTGTGATAGTTTTACTTATTCACTGGTATCACAAGGAAATTGGAAGTGAGATTGTCTGAAATATTCCAAGATCTCTATGAAAATAAAAAAGAGAGACTCCTGG
>VCCN01000785.1:272617-283538 GCA_006491835.1 Architeuthis dux | reverse complement strand
TAAATGTTATCATATAATGTTGCAGTTACTATGGTAAAAATTTATCGATAAATCTGGCAACTCTTGGCCATTTTACGATGGCATTGGGAAGTCTTTGTAGTTTACTTGTCCCTACTTGCTTTACACCCTAAAGATCTGCAAACAAGACGGTTCTGATAATTATGACGGAAATGTGCAGAAAACTGAAGATATATCGTCTCATTATGAACATACAAAGAAGATAAAACCTGTACATACGCTCGTGGACCCCCACATCAAACCGACCACATGCCACATTCTGCCCTCGTTAAGGGGGAGAGGTTTAGTTAAATAACTACAAAGAGAAAGCCCCTAAATCTTGCTTTCCACCCTAAAGCTCCGTAAATAAGAAGACTTTGTGACTTCAGAAACGTGCAGAAATCTAAGGATATATCGTCCCAGACATGTCACTATGAACATACAAAGAAAAAACCTTAAATCAAAAGGAATCTCTCATGTGTCCACAGGTTTACATATTTTGCCTTGATTGGTGGGTTCTATATTTGTGTAGGTCCCACCGACGCAATTGATATGATCATACAAATAAAAATCCCTAAATCAAAATAACTTTCTCATGAGCCCGCAGGTATATATGATTTACATATAAAATATATCTTTTACCTTGCTTGGTTAGTTAGAAGGTCGCGTAGGTCCTAGCGTCGACAGTGATATGTGTTTGATAAATGTATATATTGGGAAAGAGTGTATGCACTTAGGTATTGTAACAACCCCTAAATCAAAACAACATTCTCATGTGTCTGCTCATTTACGTGATTTACACATGAAATATATATTTTATCTTGCTTGGTGAGAATAATGCATAAGTCCTACCGGAGACAGTGATAGCTGTTTGAACCGAGTTAAAAGTTTCGGATTTCGAATGCCGGTCCTTTCCACTTGGGAGGCTGGCGGAACACAATCCTTCTACGCTTATTCTGCTCGATTTGACCGCGTGCTTTGCATTTATGCGGACGTAAATCAAACTATAAGCTATGAAATCTATGTATGCACATATTTAAGTGAATATCTCTCCTACCCAGTGTATGTTTCTTTCATTAGATATGGATAGGATAGATAGATAGATAGAAAGAAAGATAAAGAAAGATCACAAACTGCCTCATTTTGATAGAATACACTGTAAGACTGAAGTCACTTGCGTGATGTCGCACTTGAATTTGCAATATTGTTGGTGGTTCATAGACTCGTCATTTACCCCAGGAAAACATGGTTCCGCGAATACGCTGACCTGACAGAACGTTCTTATCAGGATACAAAGTTGCCAAATCTTGCTACCAACTCTTTTCTCAGGGATTGGAAGGTGTCATTATTTAGAAGATACAATGTATTTTCTTCATCATTTGTTTTATCAAATCATGAATCTCATATTTCACGACACCAGTGCCATACATATACAATACAATGAGTGTAAAAAGCATCCAATACGTTTTTTAAAGTTCATTGTAACATCTTTATATAACTTCAAAATTGACAGAATTTGCGAGAAAGATTAAAAATACAAAAAGCAAAAGAATATTGAAATAAAATTGAATTTTTGGGCGGATTCAGATATCTTTGCGTTTTTAAAAAAAGAATACATTTCTGTATCCACTTCTGGCTGTCCCCACGATATCTCAATGAATTTCAATGACATTTTGTAGAATGCTAAGGCACGTGGTAAGGTAGAAGTAACTAAATATTTTGTTCTAATATTTTATCCATATCTGTATTCGCTACTGTCGTCTACACGATATCTCCAAAAATTCTCGATGAATGCCAATGACATTTTGTAGAAGAGTGGATCACTGGGCAAGAAAGAGATGGTTGAATTTTGGGGTGGTTCCAGGAATTTGTTTTGATTGAGATATAGATATTTTTCATACATTTATGTATCTGGAGCGGGTTTTATCTGTCTGCCACCACGGTATCTCCAGAAGTTATGAATGTCAATGTAAGATTTTGGGGCGGATCCATGAATTCGTCTTTGATTGAGAGATACTTTTCCGTTTTAATATTTTATACATTTCTGTATTCACTCACGCCTGTCCACATGGCACCTCCAAAAGATTCTAACGAATTTCAATGAAACTTTGTGGAAGGGTGAGCCACAACATAAAATAAATCCAAGTGATCCAATTCTGCGGCGGATCCAGTAATTTGTTTTTGATTGGGGGATATTTCTCTGTATCCTCTCCAGTCCCTCAACACGATATCTCCAAAAGATATCTCCAAAAGATATCTCCAAAAGTTCTCAATGAATTTCAATGAAATTATGTCGAAGGATAAGACACGTATTAAGGAAGAGGTGATTATATTTCGGGGCGGATCTCTGCACAATAACTTAGTCATAACTTGTTTTCGATTGAGATCGCGTTTTTTGTACTTTTCTGTATTCACTCCTGTCTGTCCAGGCGACATCTCCAAAAGTTCTCAATGAATTTCGATGAAATTATGTAGAAGAATGGACAATAGGCAACGGGAGAAGTGCACAATGACTTCGTCATAATTGGAAGAAATGTACATTCACAGTCGTCCATTTTGAATTTCAAAATGGCCGCCTTAAATTTCATAGAAAAGCTGGCAACAATTTTCTTCTTAATTTGGATGTGTTTTAGATATGATTTAACCTGGTTCCCCCCCCCAATGATAACTTCCACTTTCCAATAGACTATATACCCTTATCGATGGTGTTGCGGGCTAAGGTACATACGGGCAATTGGTGGTAATACCTACTTTCTGATTCGTTCTGCTTACGGCACTTGGTATTCACAAATGGTTGTCAATCTAGATACTGACCAGTCTCGACGTTGCTTAACTGTGGGGTTTACCTGTAGTCTCTTAGCCTTGCGGTGGGGTCCTCAATCCCAGTCCTTCAGCTGACTACCAAGTATTTGGCATGGCTCGGCTGTGGATTGAACAACGGCCCACCAATCTATCATTGGGACACGGTGATCAATGATGAACAGACAATATTGAGCTAAAAAGATGAATAAGTTTGGAGACTCATTTCACCCTTTATTTGAAGAGAAGAACTTTAAAATTTAGTTATTGCGCTCGATGTAACCATTTCCAGGTGAAACATATATTTGTATTTAAACGAACGGTGATCAAAGAGAAGAGAGTTAATTCTAAGAATGGTTATTTTTCTATACAGAGACGATTAGAGGTGTAGCTGAGGGAGGGTGGCTATTCACCCCCCCGGGGCCCCAATGGAGTTCACCTATTGCATTTCTACTGACAAATCTCGCTGACGTTCACCTCTGACTTCAACAAGGAAGTCATTTTCTGTAATACTTCCTATAGCGCTTGTAAACACTCTTGTTTATAATCAATCATAGTTAATGCTTCTTATGACGATTTTGGACTCTTGTATATAACCACTCATAGTTAACGTTTTTTAAATGATGTTAGCAACTAATCGGAGATAATGCCCTTTAGTATCTCTTCAATCTTTCTCAAGTATTCTGTCATCAGTGTGTCGAATTTGATGAACTTGGATTCACATACTAGTAACCTTACAGCCTATTTCCGACTGCCTAATTTGACTAATAACGTTTTATCCATAAGGATAGATTATGTTACCCTTTTTTTGAGAGGTTAATATTTATCAAATTATTTTTCATTTGATCATCAATGTCTTATATTGAGAAGATAGAATTGGTTATAAAAGGTTCTTTCACTTAAACAACAGACATCAAGAGGAGTGGCAGAGTTGAAGACGAAATAATTGTGAAAACCGGAAACTTTTGAGACGAAAAGTATTTTCAAAACAGCATTTTTTGTCAGTCACACAAATTGCTTGTGGTCTGAGATTATTACGACTAAAGATGGCGAGAGAGAGAGAGGGGGAGAGAGAGAGAGGGGAGAGAGAGAGAGGGGAGAGAGAGGGGAGAGAGAGAGAGAGAGACGAAAACTATAAATGCTTTGGTTAATCATCATAAAAGAAGGCGTAAAACTATTAAATGCAAATAAAATGTTTTGGTACCATTCAACGCTTGCAGCAACTCTGAAAAATACTCCAATGATTGATAAAAAAAGAAACTAAGGAAATTAAATGTCTTTCTATTTTGTAAGAGACAAATTGCTGATTTAATTGAAGATTATTTTCTTGTGTTTTTTTTACAGTAACAGATATTTCTGGTTTTCAAAGAAGAAGCATTTTGATGTTTTCATTAGATTCTTTACTTATTCATTGGATCAATGCTACACTTAAATGATCTGAAGTATGAATTGGCAAATATTTCAAGCTTTCGATCGTTACGATTTGACAGTACAGAGAGCACATACCTCTAAGGACGCCATACGCTCACTAAAAACTGAATGAAAATCAGTTCATATACAGCTACAGTCAGGGCCGGGTGGGATGCCAAGGCGTATATCTAAAAATCGGCCCATTATTGTATGCAAATTGTTCACAACCGGGGGGGGGGGGTCGTCCACAATGTTTTATTCTAGGTCTGAGCTTGTGTCCGTTGGCTTGTCGAGTAGGCATATCTTTCAAAGCCTGGGTTCCGAGGTCAAATTCATTTAAATAAAAGGGGTCCTTTGTAATGAAAATGTTTGGAACCACTGATGTAGGCTATGATTCTGGAGAGCGTAGCGAGCTTCTACAGCTGGGGGTTCTGGATGCTGTAAGCCCCCGAGAAAATGTTGAGTTATTATTAATAATAGGGGCATTTTGGGGCTATATGAAATGGTTATTAAAACATATTTTAAGATCAATATTAAGTAGGGGTGAGTTTATCGGCCACCTTAGCATAAACTCATTTCGTGACAATATATAGATTAAAAAGTCCCCTTAAACCCATAACTTTATAGATTAGAATCTGAATATTAAGTGTAAATACGTTTTGGGTGACAGTACTGATTCCAGTTCTATAGATCCCTCATTAAAAAAAGGCCGATATTACAACTCTTTCAATGGGGTTCCATAATATCGGCATTATTACAACATAAAGCTCAACAACAAAAAATATCTGACTGAAATTAGCTAGAAAATATAAAATCATTAAAATTATAAAATACTACTATCAATTACTATAATAAATGATACAACCGTTCTGGTAGCTAAACCCAGCCTACTCTTAAAACCGACCACCTAAAGGTTTTGCGAGTTTGAGGACTTGAAACATTCGAAGGATTATAAATTCATTAAAAACGCCAATTTTGGTATATTTTGTTCATCTCCAACTGAAGTTTCGAATATAATTTCAACTGCATTCATTTTAGCAGGAAAAGTAAATATTTCTAGTAACCACTCATGATATTTTACAGAGATTTCATAAAATAAATAACGTGGGTACATAGACTTATTAAAATATTTCCACGATTCTTCTTACAAAATACTCTATTCATAAATAAATATATTCATGAACGAATAAATATGGAAAGTTTTAATCAAATCCGATCATTAGTTGATTTTTGGTATAGTAATTTCAAAATCGTGGTCTGTGCCGACTGAACATTTCCTGATGCAAATTATTACGTCCCACTGTTTACCCAGTGTAACTAATCATTGGAAACAAATCATTTTTATATCACAACCTTCTCCATTCGTTCTTCTTGTGAAATGGAAAAAGGTTTATTTCAATAAAATTAATTTATATACAAGTTTTGTGCGATTTTCGTCACATATCGTGTTTTCGTGTGTCCGTGGAGGTACCTGTCATTATTTTAAGTACATACTGATAATTTCTCAAAATAATTTAAATTGGTGCAGGGCCGGTCCATCCATTAGGCGAACCTAGGCGGTCGCCTAGGGACCAAGGGTCATAGGGGCATCCTAACTGAAAGAAATTGTTGTTAGACCCTAGAATTACATATACAGACACCTACAACTCGGGCTGATTTAGAGATAGATTATATTGGTCCATAGAGGACTTAACGTTAAATTATACATAATAATTATATGAATATTTCACTTTTATTTTGAGTTAGTTTTTAAATGATAGCTGAAAACAAAAATAGAAGGGCCCAAGGAAATGTTAAGCACTCGGCCCATCAATATCACATTTGGCCCTCATTCGGCCCTGTCAGTTGCACAGAACTATTGGAGCTTTATTGTATGACGGCCAGGGCCGGTTTAAGGCACTTGGGGCCCTAGGCATTGATACAATTTTGGTCTCACTAATGTTTCGAATTGTATATATTTTAATAATTTTATAATATTTAAATTTCTTAAATAATTTAAATATACTTTTAGTCGGCCCCAAATTCTTCGTAAGCTCTAGGCATCGTGCCTATAATAATATGGCCCTGATGACAGCCCACTATGAAATATATTTGACTTATGAGCCACACCAACTGTAAAAATGAAACGAATTAGACAAAATACATCACCGTACTCAATGAACTTTTATATCAGCCTGCTGATATTTGTACTCATAACCCCTTTGTCCTTTCATCTATCGCTAAAAAGATTGAGATCAAACAATATCAAATCTAGTGACAAAACCACTAGATTGACATTTCTGTGGTGGGAGTGGGGCATACATAAGACAGGTACAGGACACGTTCAAGGCTAGAAATACATGTTTCCGCATTTGGAAAAATGTATGCAGTACACTATTGTGACGCAGCACACAGTTTGAGAACAACAAGCCTACTGACTATGCGCTAGGCGGCACCGGCCCACTGACTGACTGGCCTACCGGGATTCTGCCCGGCGGCCCAAACCGACCCTGGCAACAGTGCAGGGGATGTAACTGTCAGTTTCGATTTTTAAATTTTAGAACGATTGTCTGTATATGAAAAAATATTTCTTCATCAAAAGAAATTCTCGAAAGATTTTCCAGCACATCCTTCCACAAAATATCATTAGAATTCACTTAGAACTTTTGGAGATATTGTGTGGGCAATGATGATGGAATACATAAATGTATGAAAAAAATGAAAAATATCTCTCAATCGGAGAAACATTCCTGTCTGCCCAAAAATAAGATTTCTTCTTTTTTTTTTTAACCTATTGCAGTCCCTTCTAGGAAGTCTCATTGGAATTTATTGAGAACCTTTGGAGATATTGTGTGAACAAACAGACTGACAGAAAGACACGAGTAAATACAAATAGCTGTTCTGCAGCAGGTTCCCTAATAATGTTGACAGATGTTGACTAGTTGTTCCTATAAAGACTTGCTTTCGAACAAAAATCAAGTAATAGGTTATAAATTCAAAATTGTTCTTATCAAAATATTTATTGTCTAAAATCATCAGAATCGCATAATTGATTTTCAAGGCACATACAATCTGAAAATCTACGAAATATAAAAATGCGTACTCCCAATATAAAGTTTCTAAATATATTGACGCTCCTACAATATCAGCTTATTTATATACGGCACGTTTAGTGTAACATGGCCTTATCTCACATGGATACGAAGCAGAAGTTATTCCTTTCTTAACTCTGCTTCCATATGAGAAGTGTCTGAGAAAGCCGCTTTAGAATTAGATTATTTCACAAAATGCGATAAAAGTTTCGCTAATTATATTAAGCTACAAGCAAATGAGCCACTGAAAATATGTATTCCTTTACTCCTTTCCGAATTTCATTTAGCATCGGTTGAAGTGCAATCATTTTTCTCACCGTTTTTCAAATTTCCCAATGAAAACGTTTCCTTATTTTCGTTATTGTTTTTTTTACAATCTTTTATTTCGCATTTTAACACTTTTCCTTTTTAAGCTCTTTGGGTGTCGTCATAACTGAATATTTCTTTATATACATCTTTGGGCACACTATCGTTTTCATGGACACAACATTTGACTCATCTCAAAGAGTCACTTTTCCTATATTGATTATTTTACACGTGTTTCGTCAACGGGATTTCTTTCTCTTTTTAAACGATCTTTTTTATTTTCCTTTCTTTTTTTACACAAAACGAATTTTATCAAAACAGTAACAATACAATTTAAATTAACTTATCTGTATTTAAAGCTTCAAATTATTCCGATATTCAGACAAATTCGATTATTAAAGAGAATATATTACCGACACCCGATGGTATATTTATGGAGGGTAAGATTTGTTGCTGGCGCCCGGAAGTTCTGTTGAGGAAAAGAAGCCGGACCTATTGATGAGAATTCGGCCTTCTTGTGGAGGGAATGATTTTGTGGCGCACCGGCTTGAATGCATTAGATTTCTCCATAATACTGGTCTTTGAAAGGTGGGTTGAAATTGATTCCATTTAGATACGATCAGTGGCAGGAAAAGGAATTAGTAATGAGAGACAGACGAAAAGACTATCTTGAAAGAGACGAACATTTTTATTCATTTGTTTAAGGGTGGAAATTTAGTTTGGGTGCCTGTGTGAATATGTAAATAGACCATTGTCTGTGTATATGTGTGTAAATATGTAAGAGTCCTTTGTTCGGGTATATTTGTTTCGTGTATGAAAGAGTTTACAGTTATATTAATAAACTGTGTATGTGAAAGGGAATTTGCTTGGTTCTGATATATTTGTTTCGTGTATGAAAGAGTTCAGTTATATTAATAAAATGTGTATGTAAAAGGGAATTTGCTTACTTTGTTCTGGATTGTTTTTACACTCCGCCCACCCGGGGTACGCAGATGAGATACCGCGGATGAGATGGGCGGGCGGAAATCAGGAGAGCTGTGTCTTTAAGTTTCGGCAACTGGTGAAAGAAGAGGCTGATTCAAAACTCCCGCCTGTCACGTGATTAATTGCTGGTCCCTCATTGGTTGTTTCTACGTGAGGACGCGAAGGTTACGAGGCCGTGTGTGGAAATAGGGAACCATCCCTAATCACGGGGGACAACTCCGCTTCGACTCGCCACATATTCACAATAAAACCGTAAGAATGTAATATTGTTTTAAATCAATTTAATTTAACCAAATAAGAAACACTTCAATTTGAATCAATGTAATTTAATTAGGTGTTTATTTTAATTTAATTCAATTTGAATCATTGTAATTTAATCAAAATCTTTAAAAAAATCAATGTTATTTATTTATGTATTTACTTTGTTTAGCGAAGTAAATTATATTGTTACTGTTTTGATTAAAATCATTTTGTGTAAAAAAAGAAAGGAAAAGAAAAAAAGATAGTTTTAAAAATAAAAATAAATTCCGTTGACAAAACGCGTGTGGAATAATGTTATTTTAAAAACATGGCTGAAAAGAACCAAATCAAGACAGCATTCGGATATGCTAGGCGCAGTTTGAAGAAGCGAATCCGAACAAATCATCATCATCAGCAGCAGCAGCACTTCCCATCTCCTTCCATGACGACCTAGATTGTGCTAACCTCTACCCCGTCGTACTGGCAAACGTTTCTATCCGGTCCCCCCATCTTGTGTCTGGTCTTTTCCTACTTCGTTTACTGTCCTATGGGCACCAATCGGTTAGTCTTTCCCCCCATTTATTGTTATCTCTTCTTGCTAGGTGACCAGCCCAGCACCATTTTTGCTGCTTAATTAGTTGTATAATCTGTACTTAAATAAATAAAAAATATGTACGCATTCACTTGATGTTATTGATTGATAGGTTTTAATTATTTCCCGAACCCGCTCATTCCACACCCGCTAATTAGATTTTAATCTCCCCCTAGTCCACCCCACTATTATTCGGTACTGAAGAGTAATAAGCACAGTTACGAATCAAACGCATTCTAATCTCACACAGCTAGAACAGACAGAACAACAAAGCGAACAAAGGCACTAAACACAACAAGAATGTTACAAAGAGTAATAGCACAAGTCCATTGATTCGTGCAGTATCGTAAAGATCTGATTATTTAGCTTGCTTTTACACAACTTGGAAAACTTTCTAGATTCTTGTGTGTGAACATATGATTAGCATCGTGTTCCCCATTGTCAACATGTGATCATCATTGTGTTACCCATTGTCTACATTTCCGACGAAGTAACAAGTCGCCCCGCGAGAAACATCAATAATTCAGCAGGACATCGATGAGCAATGGACTGCAATGAGACACTTCGTTAACCAAATTTGGACCTCTGCCAAAATGTACTTCTATCTGATTGCTTTCTTTCTTTATCTTTCATTAGCTATCTCCATGTCTTTACTTTCCTACCCTTTAGCCAAGACCAGCAAAGCATCTGTGCATACGATACACTTACAATTGTTCATTGTCCTTAAGTTATACACTGTGAAACGTAAGACATTTATTACATCGTTCTGCGCAAAAGAAGAGGGAATTTAAGCATTTTCCGGTGTAAATTAGTTTAGTGACAATTGCCAGTCGACGCCAATAAATACTCAGTCAATTACATTCCATTATTTACCGACAGATCTTTCTTTTTTGCTCGGTTCCAATCGATTGGAATCATTTTTACGCTGACTTAAACGAATCGAATGGGCTCTTTGTTTAGGAAAGTTAACCATTTAATTATTCCATGATATTAAACATTGTATGTATTTCTTTTAAATTGAGACAGGATTTATTGTTTATTATTGAATAACTGTTTGCAAACACTCATTAAGCATGTCTCTGCAATAGACACATATAGATATAAATGAAGTTTTGTATATGTGATTATGAACTCTGAGTGCATAATAACTCAAAGCCGAAATGAATGAAAGATAGGAAGTCCGTCCCCACTTGACGTAACACATTCTTCCTAACTCTATTTCCAACTATTCGTCTTTGTGTTTCTGCAGTAAAATTATGATTAAAATTATTCAATATTATTTGGAAAAGGATAACTCAGTTGATAACTATAAGAAAACACCAGATTAACAAACAAAAAATGCACTCAATATACTTTTGAAATGTGTTTAATTGGGCCATAGTTTAGTAGCCACATTTGTATCCAATAAACTGAAACAAGACTTCGAAGAAAAGCGAACAGAGCCTTGTCTTCTAGTATGTCAAACGTTGGTATTGTTCTGTGTGGAATGTGACGAAGTGGAAATGGACTCGCCCAAAGACTT
>VCCN01000785.1:183758-209241 GCA_006491835.1 Architeuthis dux | reverse complement strand
ACAACCGTTTGAATCCAGCTGGTATTTTTCTCCTGACGTTCTTTGTAAGAACCTATGCATATGCTTTCCATCTCGCGTGATCTTCTTAAGACTGCAGGACAAACTTAGATAAAGACCATAAGAGATTTTATTTCAGACTAGCGCATCGTATCTATTTTGTTGTTGCTTTGATTCTTTTCTTTAGTCAGTTGATAATTGCTGCACATTGAGATGACACTCTTTACACGCACATTCTGTCAAAAAATACTTCGACAAAGAAGAGGACATACATCCTTTAATGGATTCTTTTTTCTAGTAGCTTTATGGCGTTGGCTAATGTATGCTCTCTTTCTCTGGATGCCTTCTCGTTTGTATTTTTGTGTCAAAGTGACGCTCTCGTGTCTGTTCGTCTTTGCACTGGAAACCCTGTACTGAATGACCGATAGGAAAGAGAAGAAGAAAACAAAGTGCACAGGAGACAAAACAGGCGGTCCCGTCTTTCTTAAATCTGTGTCTCTGGTGAACTCTCTTTGACAAAGACAACAATGGTATTGTGAAGAATTGGCATCAAGAAAAAAACATTCCTGCTCAAAAGAAGGAAAGCTGAACATTTGAATGACACTATTTACTTTCAGGTCCTCTCAAAAAGACTTCGACAGAAAAGAGGACATACATCCTCTAATGGATAGAGGAACAATCGAAATTTAGAATTTGGTGTTTGGAAGATAGTAACATTCTGAAGGTAACTCCGAAAACAGTGTTTTCTAATATTTTATTTACAATCAAGTTAATTTCATTGATTTGGGAATATCTATCTATATAATAGAAAATGTGACTTCTTTCAATTTTTAACAATGGACTCTACCGCTTTTAAGGTACCAATTTAGCTGATAAAAATATCTTATACCCACAATTTGAAACAATGGATTCTTCCACTTACAAGATTTTAGTAGTATCTTTAAAAGCATCTCATAGACATTCAAATATAACCAATGAACAAAAATATGCCATTTTTGACATTTAAAAGATGCACACTAATATGACAGCTGTTGCAATACAATAAAAAGCGGCCTTTTTGAATGGAATCAGTTAAAACTAAATGCTCCTAATGCCATCTAACGGCAGAGAACAAACCTTTTGGCCAACCCAACTGATACGTAGTTATCTTGGAACGTACATTCACTTATACATTACCTTATGGACATTTATACTAAATATTCACCTCCATACATATACTTGCATAGATGCGCACGAATATACATTCATTCATATATCTATGTATTCACCTACACACAGGAATATTCACACACACACACACACACACACACACATACATAAAGCGTCAATCTAGTCACTGCTCAGTTGCTCCCAAGTCGCATGACACATACCGTGATATTTTTGTCTCTGTTTCTCGAACGATCGATGAACATTCATTCGTTGTCTGTAGCAAGTGTTGGCTTTTACAAAGCCTGGGTGCTGGCCCGACGCCCGGGATGTACTACCCTACAAGACTAATGGGCTCCAACTGTCCTGCTATTTACCCATAGATGGGAGGAGAAATGAGGGAAAAGAAATGGTATAATATACAGCTACACATACGTACATGAATGACACTTGCAAACATACGTACACACATACTCATGCTCACATACACCTAGAATTCCACCCACACACATACACACATACTCATACTCACATACACCTAGAATTCCACCCACACACAAAGGGCAATTAAAGAAAGTTGATAATAATCAACTATTTTTTATAAAACTATTGATATAAATGTAGGCAGGAAGCGAAAAGAGAAATAAAATCAGTGGGGGTGGGGACTCAATCTGTTTCAATCATCCACAGACTTTGCCTAAGTCAATTACCTTTTCTCAGCACTGAATCTAATCCATTGTAAATGTATATCCAAAATTCACATCGAAACCAGAATGTAGTTCTGCCTCGATGACTACAGAGATACTAGGAACGGCAATAATGATAATTGAACTCTTTTAATGTCTCTTGAAGTCGTAAAGTAAAGGAAATGTCCCAAATTTACTGCCACAATCTCTGTAATAAATTTTGCAATCGTTTAAATGTATCTCCCTCAAATACGCACATCATGGATCACCATTTTTCTAGCATTACTAGGATGGTGAGATACGGTTTGTCATATTTCATGTTTCGTTCCATTCTTCTTTTGAAGATTCCTGGAATCGTTCCTAGGGGTTTGAGTCATAATACCGAATGTTGAAATCCCGAAAGATCAGAATCTCCAAAAGTCAAAATCCTGAAAACTGTGGCATAATGGCCATCTGTCTTTCTTCTTCTGGTCGCCGTGAGAGAAAGCGATGTTGAGATAGAGAGGGAGAAGTGAGATAGATTCAGAGAAAGAGAGACGATCATTTCTTCCGGGGCTGCAGGCTGCGATGATGATAATGATGATGACTCTCTGTCCGGGTCTGCTGACGGGAGCTGATCTCTCTGTGGAGGCAAATTCATTTCGGAGGAAAAACTCTCCCACGTGTGTGGAGAGAAAAAGACGACAAAATTCTTCAATTTGAAATCTGGGGTTTTATTTCCGCATATGCAGGTTAATTTCTTGGCCGGTCTGCGGATTTCATCAAGGTACGGAAATTCTGTTGCATTTCGTTTTCTAACTGAGTTGGTCACTTTTCAGAGTTATTACTACGAAAATCAAGGGTTCCTGCCTGTTCTACCCAGCCGGGTGGAAGAAGCAATTTCGTTTCTGACCTGTCGCTCCGGATTCAAATCTCAAACCGGTCACCGCTTCTAACCGGCTCTCACCCCCACCCTTCCTGAAGGGGAGCGGACCTCCTGGTCGACCATGTTGCTAACCGCTTCAGCTCGCAACCCCAACTGCTCCTAACCGTTTCAATCTAGCCCCGTATCACTGCTACTGGTCATACGATCCCTCCTCTTTTCAAATCTAGCACCCTTCAACGGTTTCCGGTAACCCGATCTGTCCAGTTTGTCACGTACGCAATTTAACACAGATTTCAAATCTGGCCAGTTCCAACGGCTATCGGTAACACGATCTGGGTGTATTTCTTTACAAAACCATAATCCTGAAATATCAACATCCCGAAAACGTAATTCAGAAAAATAATAATATAAAAAATTCTTGAAAGGTATTTGATCACAGTTTTAAATAAGGATTTATTTGAGACATAAAAATCATCTACTTAAAAAACAAACCTAATCCTAGCCTTTACCCCTATCCCGTAGAAGTAAGCCTATTTTATTCGATTATATTGTAAGCAGGAAAGTTCTATTGTGCTGTAGGGAATACAGTAAGAAATATACACTGTGTTGTAGGGAACAAAGTAATAAAGAATGACATTGAAAAAAAACCCAAAGACCTTTAATATAGTATCAAGCAAAGAACGATTTTTTGAATTCAGTCTTTAGGGATTCTGATCTTTCGGGATTCCGAAATTCGAGATTGTGCCTATAGGGATTATGATCATGTTCCTAGTGCTCAAATAATTATCAGGATAACTGCTACTCAATTAATCCATGATGTCTGATGTGCAATAAACGGGGTTCTGGTATTATACTGTTTATACTGGATTCTGATTTATGAGACTTGATTTGTTGATTCAATTCTGATGTTTGATCCAAAGACGGGAAACAGAAGTTCATTCACCTTAGATATAGGAAAATAAAACACACTGAATTGTGATTAATTTCGCCATCTCGAATAGATTGATTGATTGATTTGTTTAGCGGCATATCAACCCTTGATGGGTCATTTAATGCCAAAATCGGTTTAAAATCCCCAAAATAGTGTCTTGCAACTTTGGTAAACGGTTATTTCTTTTTAAACTAGAGTCTTGCGACTTTGGTCAAAGATCTTTTTGTTTTGTTTTTTTAATTAGTGTCTTGCGACTTTGGTGTAAAGTTATTTTTAATTGGAGTCTTGCGACTTTGGTGCAAAACCAGGTGGCCTCTGTTTGGGGTGGGGTGGGGTGGGGGGGTCTTAACCCTCTGCAGGGGATGCAGTCGGCGTATTCTTGGCCCCAGCCGACAGGGCCACCATCTCGAATAGTTTTGAACCTTTTCGTCCGATCTCTGAAACATTTCCATATACTTAGGTTTTGATCCTCAGTAGGGGCGTTGTATTAAGCACTAAAGAACGCTTTAATCTTTTGTTCCATAGTTATGTAACAGCCCTGTGACTGTGAAGCAATAGTCAAGTTCACCTCGCAGACCATTATGACTCTAGTGGGTTCTAATCCTCCCTGATTGCCATTCGTGGATTCGTGCTAGACTAATCTAAGCTTTGTAAACATCATCATCGTCATTAGCAACATCATTATTCATTTTGAGACCTTTTCGTCAGATCTCTTAAACCGTTATTTAAAGCGAAGTTTAATTATCTGTAGGGACGATGAATTAAGCATTAAATGGGAGAGGCAATGGCTCCACATGTTCCCAGCAGTGCCATTATATTCGTCCATCAAAGCTTAGATTCACATTGATGCTTCGTTTATCCATCCCCGCTGGACAGGAACCACATCCAATTCAAGAAATCACGAATGCTATTCCTCTAAAGCGATTAATGGATTTCGTTTTATTTCGCATAAACTTTGTCTTCAACTGAATTTATTTTGAAATGTTTCAGTTCCTAATTTATTGGCTCATTCTTCAACGTAATGGAACACTTCGTTGTTTGCTCAATCGAATTCATTGGTTTAGAGAACGATAAAGACTTCTGACGTCACCACATGCCAGACTAATATTTGTTTGGTAAATATCATTATCATCATCCATTTCGTGTCCATTTCTGGACAAAGGCCTTTGACAACTCCTTCCATGACGATTGTGACTGTGCTAATCTCATTCTATCTCATCTGTTGATCTTTTGTCTTGTCTTCCCCTACTGCGTTTGACATAACTTGGAATGGCCCATTCAACCAAACATTTGCACCATCTATTATAATCCTTTCTTGCTATGTGTCCTGCCCTACTCCTTTTTTGTCGCTTAATCACATCCATGATATCTGTGTCCCTCATTTATATTAGTCTCAGCAATTTATTTGTCACCCATTTCCTCTCCGCATTTATTTGTTTCCATTTATTTGTCTCCAGCTTATTTGTCACTCCTTTATTATTTCACAATTCATTTTTCTGCTGCTTATTTGTCACTCCTTTATTTGTCCCCGCTTATGCGTTACTCCTTTATTTGTCCCCACCTAATTGTCAGCAATTTATTTGTCGCCATTTATTTGTCACCCATTTATTTGTCTCCTGCTTATTTGTCACTCATTTAGTTGTCCCCATTTGTTTGCCAGCAATTTATTAACTTAAGTGTTAACTTTATTCGTCCCCACGTATTTGTCAGCAATTTATTTGACATCCATGTATTTGTCTCCCGCTTATTTGTCACTCCTTTAGATGTCCCTCATTTATATTAGTCTCAATGTATCTGTCACGTCTTTGTCAGCAATCTATTTGTCTCCTGCTTATTTGTCACTCTTTTATTTGTTCACGCTTATTTGTCACTCCTTTATTCGTCGCATTTTATTTGACGCCCCTTATTTGTCATCCATGTATTTGTCTCTCCTTTAGTTGTCCCCATTTGTTTGTCAGCAATGTATTAATGTAAGTGTTACCTTTATTCGCCCCACTTATTTGTCAGCAATTTATCTGTCGCCATTTATTTGTCCCCGCTTATTTGTCACTCATTTAGTTGTCCCCATTTGTTTGTCAGTAATTTATGAAATTAAGTGTTACCTGTATTCGTCCCCACTTATTTGTCAACAATTTATTTGTCAGTCCTTCATTTGTCGCCCCCTAATTGTCATCCATGTATTTGTCTCCTGCTTATTTGTCACTCCTTTATTTGTCCCTCATTTATATTAGTCTCAATTTATTTGTCACCCATTTCCTGCCCGCATTTATGTGTTTCAATTTATTTGACTCCCGCTTATTTGGCTACTCCTTTATTCGTTCACATTTATTTGTATCATGCTTATGTGTCACTCCATTATATGTCCCCGCTTATTTGTTACTCCTTTATTTGTCCCCGTTTATTTGTCACTCATTTAGTTGTCCCCATTCTTTTGTCAGCAATTTATTAACGTGAGTGTCACCTTTATTCGTCCCCACGTATTTGTCAGCAATTTATTTGACATCCATGTATTCGTTCCCACTTATTTGTCACGCATTTATATGTCTCCCGCTTATTTGGCAGTCCATCATTTGTCTCCCCTTATTTGTCATCCATGTATTTGTCTCCCCCTTATTTGTCACTCATTTAGTTGTCTCTCATGTATATTAGTCTCAATGTATTTGTCACGTCTTTGTCAGCAATTTATTTGTCACCCATCTCCTGTCCGCCTTTATCTGTTTCCGTTTATTTCTCTCCCGCTTATTTGAGACTCCTTTATTATTTCACAATTTATTTGTCCCCGCTTATATGTTATTATATATGCAATTTATTAACTTAAGTGTTACCTTTATTCGCCCCACTTATTTGTCAGCAATTTATTTGTCGCTACTTATTTGTCACCCATTTAATTGACCCCCGCTTATTTGTCACTCCTTTAGTTGTCTCTCATTTATATTAGTCTCAGTATATTTGTCACGTCTTTGTCAGCAATTTATTTGTCACTCATCTCCTGTCCGCATTTATCTGTTTCCGTTTATTTGTCTCCCGCTTATTTGTCACTCGTTTATTCGTCGCAATTTATTTGTCATCCACTTATTTTCCTCCCGCTTATTTGACACTCCTTTATTCGTTCACATTTATTTGTATCATGCTTATTTGTCACTCCCTTATTTGTCCTCGCGTATTTGTTACTCCTTTATTTCCCCCCGCTTATTTGTCACTCCTTTAGTAGTTCCATTTGTTGACAGCAATTTACCTTTAATCGCCCCGCTTATTTGCCTCCCATTTATTTGTCTCCCGCTTATTTGGCAGTCCATCATTTGTCGCCCCCTATTTGTTATCCATGTATTTGTCTCAAGCTTTTCTGTCACTCCTTTAGTTTTCTCTCATTTATATCAGTTCCAATGTCTTTGTCAGCTATTTATTTGTCACCCATTTCCTGTCCGCATTTATTTGTTTCCATTTATTTGTATCCTGCTTATGTGTCACCCCTTTATTTGTCCCCGCTTATTTGTCACTCTTTTAGTTGTCACTCATTTATATCAGTTTCAATGTATTTGTTACGTCTTTGTCAGCAATTTATTTTCATCCATTTCCTGTCTGCATTTATTTATTTCCATTTATTTGTCTCCAGCTTATTTGTCACTCATTTAGTTGTCCCCATTTGTTTGTCAGCAATTTATTAATGTAAGTGTTACCTTTATTCGTCCCCACTTATTTGTCAGCAATTTATTTGTCGCCACTTATTTGTCACCCATTTATTTGTCTCCCGCTTATTTGGCAGTCCATGTATTTGTCTCCCGCTTATTTGTCACTCCTTTAATTTTCTTTCATTTATATTAGTTTCAATGTACTTGTCACTTCTTTATCAGTAGTTCATTTGTTTATTTGTCCTTTATTCATCGCAATTTATTTGATGCCCCTTATTTGTCACCCATGTATTTGTCTCTCCTTTATTCGTCCACATTTTTTTCTCTTCTGCTTATTTGTGACGCCTTTATTTGTTCCCGCTGCTTTGTCACTCCTTTATTTGTCCCCGCTTAGTTGTCACTCCTTTAGTTGTTCCCATATGTTTGTCAGCAATTTATTAAGTTATGTTTTTCGTCCCCACTTATTTTTCAGCAATTTATTTGTCCCCCAATTATTTAGTTGCCTCCTGCCTTTTTGACACCCATTTATGTGTCACTCCTATTTGTCACCCATTTATTTGTCCCCACCTATTTGTCATCCATTTATACGACTTAGTTGTCACCCATTTATTTGACTCCCGCTTATTTGTCCCTACTTAATTTGTCCCCACTTATTTCTCACCACTTTATTTATGACCCATTTATTTGTCACCTAGTTATGTGATCTCCTTTATTTGTCACTGCTTTGTTTCTACCCATTTATTTATCACACATTTATTTGTCTCCTGCTTATTTGTCACTCCTTTAGTTGCCCACGTTTATTTTTCACCCATTTATTTGTCCCTACTTAATTGTCATCCATTTATCTGGTTATTTGTTACTCATTTATTTATCTCCTTCTTGTTTGTCACCCATGTGTTTGTCTTCATTTCTGTGTCACTCCTTTATTTGCCCCTTTTATTTGTCATGCATTTATTTGTCCCCCATTTATTTGTCACCAATTTAGTTGTCCCCCACTTATCTGTCACCCACTTATTTGTCACCCATTCATTATTACGATTACCACTGAACTCTGAAAATTCTCAGAAGATAAAATGTAAAATAATCATTTCTGAAAGGGAAAGAGTGTTTTCATTGAGATTTAATCTCATTTGCAAATCACGACCTTCGTCCAATAAGTGGTTATATATAAAGGGATATAGTTATGTGGCCGCCAGAAATGCACTACTTCCATAAAACCGAAACTTCTTTTACTTTTATATTAACTTTCTTCATCTATTTCACAAGTTAGTCTGAAGAATATTCTCA
Organism: Architeuthis dux; assembly: GCA_006491835.1. Classification (NCBI taxonomy): domain Eukaryota; kingdom Metazoa; phylum Mollusca; class Cephalopoda; order Oegopsida; family Architeuthidae; genus Architeuthis; species Architeuthis dux. The sequence goes on along the minus strand of VCCN01000785.1, from coordinate 200,700 downwards.
CCATATATTCTCACCATATGTCTGTATCACTGTGTTTTTTGTCTGCAGCCTTTATCATGTAGAAGGTGTCTTGCTCTTATAGATAGATCTGGACAGCGGTAATACGAAGGTCAGCCTTAGAAAATATGGCTACAATTTTGATCAGATCAACACAACGTTTAATTTCCAAAGCACATGTGTAAATCACTGGCTTAGCATAGTTGTTTGTTTTTTAGACGTTCTTTTCAACGTGCCGCAATTCTTTGCGTAATTCTACTATACATTCTATTATACATTTTGCAGGTATGTTATTGGAAATATTATCACCATTTCTTTCGCCTCAAATTTCCACTCCTGCCCCCCCAAGTTAAGGGGTTAACACTGAACACTTTCCCATTGGTTGAGACAAAGACAAATGAAAAGCGCTTAAAAAAAGGACCGCGCACTTCAAAATCCCCTTCCCTATCTTTTCGGATTCATTTTAACTTATACATAAAATACACTCACCAGCATACATGAAATATAATAAAACCCTTTATAGTATAAATGGATTAGCTGGAAACAAATTAATTTTTGTTAACAAATCTACCTGTCGATAACACTGGATTTAACACATCACCTTTCAATTAAATCAAAAGCTCTGTCCTCTCATCATATATGATGTAAAGGAATTAAGGATGTTTAATTAAAATTCTACTTCTAATAAACAATTTGAATCGGATCTTAAGTTAAAATATCTCTTGCTAGCTTTGATTGTGTATCAAACCACTAAGGATGACACAGTAAGTCTTCCCTTCCCAACAGATTTCATTTGGCGTAAATCTGATGTCAATTGAACATCAATCTATCTATAGTCTTTTTTGAAATAATAAACCTTTCTTCCGATTTAAAACCAATACACAATAAAGGCTTTATTGGTTTCTCATTGATGGTAATGTATTGGAAATATTATCACCATTCCTTTCTCCTCAAATTTTCACTCCTGCCCCCCCCCCAAGTTATGGGGTTAAAACTGAACACTTTCCCATTGGTTGAGACAAAGACCAATGAGAAGCGCTTAAAAAAGGACCGCGGACTTCAAAATCCCTTTCCCTATCTCTTCGGACTCGACAGCCGTGCTGACAAGACCTCAAAAAAGGGGCTTTCCCCTTTTTGGGGACAAAACTGCTAACTTTCATTTTGATTTCACATCTACTCCAAACTACACAGCAAAATGTCAGGACGTGGCAAAGGAGGAAAAGTTAAGGGAAAGAGCAAGACCCGCTCATCCCGTGCCGGACTTCAATTCCACTCCCACCGTCTTCAGCATAAGGACTACTATGTCAAGATGGACGCCGTCAATGGAACAACTGACCACTCTGCTGAGATTCTCGAATTGGCAGGAAATGCTGCCAGAGACGACAAGAAATCCAGAATCATCCCCCGCCATATGCAACTGATCATCAGAAACGAAACAATGAACATTTATTAACTGGAGTTAATCACGACATGTGAGTGTTTCTCCACGCGAAACCCACCTTTTTCGCAACCGACCCGTCCCAACCGACCCCCAAACCCCAGAACCAAACCAAAACGACCCTACCTTCCCACTATATCTTTTATCTATCCTTTTCTCTTCTTATCTAATAAAGATTGGATTATCTCGGACCAAAAAACCTATTGCATTGTTGTTCTTTCTCTCACACTTTGAGTCAGTGATCCCATTCGCGCTAACAAATCACTCCATGAAAGAGCTGGTTCTCTCTTCCAAACTGGACACTACGAGTGCTTTTGTCACACCAGAATAATGTTAGTGTAATGTAAACACAACATTCTTTTTATTTTATTTTTCTTATAGTAAGACTTGTCAGTTTAGCGCGGGTGGTAACACACCAAGCTAGCGATCACTAAATCATGAGTTCAAATCTCGGGGAATGGGGATTTTACATATCGGTTTACTCTCCTATTTTCGGTGAGGATTGTTCTTGTTCTTGTTCTTGTTACATAGGAAAGTAAAGTCAACTCTGATTTTGTCCATGAGTTTGACAACAGCCAGACAGACAAATACACAGAATAGAAAGATAGACAAATGCAAATATAGAAAGACTGGCAGATAGAAAGACGGATAGACGAATAGACAAGATAGAAATACAGACAAATAGATGCGATAGACAGACAGACATACAAACATAGAAGACAATGAGATAGAGAGACAAACAGACGAGTTAGAAAGGTATGAGTGACAAACAGACTAGATAAAATGACTGACACACAAACAGACAAGACAGATCTTCACAGAAAACAGACATGATAGACAGACGGCTAAACACCAATAGGAGGAGGAGGAGGAGAAAAGATAATTGAAACTAAGATTATAACATATATTTTTATACGCAATTGAAAATCTAACATTCCCACTAAAGCTCTATGATTTTTCACCCATGTGGAATTTTGAAAACTTGGATTCTTCATGTTCCACCAATTGGTCCTTCCTTGTTTTGTGTTTTAAACAGCTTTGTAGCCGCTAGAATCGATTGTTTTTCTAATTTCAAAGTAAATTCACCGGTAGGTAAAGGGTGAACGTTGTTCCGTTGTTGGTTTTGGCAGCCGTGCAGAAAAAGAAGAAAGCGGATAACGCAAATATCGATTGGCAACAAGAGAAGAAGCCAGATAAAAAATAAATGAAATGAAAGTGAGTGGTTTTTTAGGAAGCATCGGTGGTGTAACGGCGAGCATGTTTGCCTCCCAAGCAGACGATCCGGGTTCGACTCCCGGCCGACGCAAATTTGTTTTTTCCCTCTTTAACATCATTTCTTACCTTTACCTATCTCGTATTCTACTTCATGGTCGTTTGGGCACAACAGATGATTTCATGGTGTGTGTCAAGGGAGAAATAATCTGACGGAGCGCACCGCTGCTCATGCTGGTGTAGAATCAGAGTTGTCCGTCTGCTAGACTGGTTGCCAACAATGGCTAGAGAAATATCATTCATCTTTAGGAGTTTTTATTTCGGAGTAAACCGGCGGGGTTTACTCCGAAATAAAAAACCCTAAAGATGAATGACATCTCTCTGGACATCTCTCTTCCACCACATTATACTCCATTGAAGATCAATAATAAAACAAGTTGTAAAATAATTTATACTTTTCCCAGAGGGAAGGGAAAATAAAATCATTGGAAAACTGTAAAAGTCAAGCGTGTGTTTCGCACGTTTTTGGGGATAATAATATGTACGTGACCAACACACCGGGGCTAGTTTAGATCAGTTAGGATCCTACACCCAGGGTCGACGGGTCGAACCAGCAGAGGGCTTGGCTCCTCTGCCCGTTAGGGTTGAGGGAGGAGAGAGGAAGAAGCGTTGATTTTGGAATTACTACCATCACTGGTAGTGATTTAGCAAAGTGACCTCTCGTTTAGCATTTTAACTGAAGCAGAATTCGGTGCCTCAAAGTGATCCGCGAACCGGCCCGGAATCGAAGCTATCGACAGGAATAAAACGAACTCATATTTTCAATTGAAATCAACGAATGTTGTCGTCTTTCTCCCTCCTCACGCGGGCGAGCCTTTTCACCGAATTTATTTCCCCCCACAGAATGTTCGCTCCTGTAAAGGTACAACCCAACTGCGAGACGTCTCTCCCTCTCACATCGACGAGAAGAAATACTACCGGCATTATACAACACACAACAACTGACTGAATTGAATGGGAATATAAGAACTGAACATTTTGAACTGTTGGATGGTGTAGAACAGTGGTTCTCAACCTTTTTCAACCGATTTCAAGAGTGTGGTTTTTGTATTTCTAAAGCGGTACACCGGTGTAGGCCACGTATTACGTGTGCCATATCGTCGCAGTTAGAGAAAAAGACACACACAACAAAAATACACTTTCACTGGTTTTAAAAATACGTTCACCGGCTTTGAAAAAGATTCTTTCACTGCACACTATTGTTCGGTCCCAGTGTGATCTTTGGGTTTGCACTTCTTCCACAAGTTTCTTAATATTAGGCTGGGTTGAGGATAGACAGTATCTCATATCATCTTCCGCACCTGCTTTCTTCCTTATTTTTGTTTTCATCTCCAGCGGCTTCGCATAAATATGTGGAACCAGTTGTGAACCTGCTGCTGGATATTGCACGGTCATCCTTGGCCAACACTTGTTTAGTGCAGCCATCGTTGATCAAACATCTCAAAAGTATAAAGGTCTCCGGCGGAAAACTTATTTTGATTGCCATATTGTCTCTATCGTGCAACTAACATGACTTTTGTTGATAAAACTTAAACATACAATTGAATCGACCATAACTCACTGCACCAAACTCTTCATACCTCCTCCAATCTTCATACATAATTTCATTGAAATATCTTTAAAAATAAAATAAATATTCAATTTTAAATTAAAGAAGTTATCAAATTTTGAATTACATATAAAATGTAAACAAACAATCGGATTGGCCATAACTCACCATCTTTTAATTGCAGGGGTTTCGTCAAGAAATCGTCAAGAATTGAAAAATATTTAAATTAAAGAAGTTATCCAATTTTAAATTATATATAAAACGTAAATCAACAGTCGGATCGGCCATAACTCACCATGTTTTAATTGCAAAGATTTCCCCAACATTCTAACTAAATTTCAGAAAGAATCGTCAAAAATTGAATTGTTTTTCTAATTGGAACCAAAAACATGTTTTTTGTTTATAAAACGTAAACAATAACACACTATACCAAAGTCTTCATACGTCCTCCAACCTTCATACATAATTTCATTGAAATATCTTTAAAAATAAAGGTGTTATTCAATTTTAAATTGAAGAAGTTACCCACTTTTAAAACACGGACGATGCCATTTTTTAATCAGTAGCGAATCATAGTCTCCAGCGTTTTCAAACGCAGGAGACAATAATAAAACAAGGTGTAAAACAGTTCATACTTTGCCCAGAGGGAAATGGAAATACACTCAGTGGAAAACTCTCAAAATCAACAACTGACTGAATTGAATGGGAATATAAGAACTGAACATTTTTAATTTTAATTTGTAGAGTTCCACATTTGTATTACTGACTTCAATTTAATAGTATATAAGCAGTCATTTCCCAGGGGAAATGTTCGGGTACCAAGAGGAATGAGAAATGTTTTACAAAACATATGTACGAAATTTGAACGGAAATCTGAGCTTCTCAGGAAATTGCTTGTATAGAGGAGAAGCTATGGTGTTCGAATTACTTTCGCTGAACCCAGTTATAAAATATCGGACCAATTCGGGATTAAGTGCCACATAATTGACCGATTTGAAACGCATTCATAGTCATCTTTCTAAGCCTTGTTCTATTTTCTATCGAATTTTTTTTTTCCATTTTTATTATCATAAAAACAGGTTTTGGCTTTTACAGCGATTACCGTTTAATGTTTACAATCGTTCAATACCTGTCCGGGTTCAAATCACTCCAGATCCTCGTTGTTATTTCTATAAATCAATTTTGTTCAACGTGACACTTTTGAGCTGAACAGATCAACAGCCATGTTGACAATGGAATTTATATAAGTAGATTTTAAATAGTAAGATCTATAAAAATTAGTTTTTCTCTGAAACTGACAGATTTCGAAGGTCTTATGGATTGAATGCACAAAGAAATGATATATTTCCGGAAATAGCGAAGGTCTTATGGATTGAAAGCACAAAAGGTTACTTGGAAAAACGTGTTTTCTATTTTCTATCGAATATTCCACCCCAGTGATGGCGAACCTTTTTAGCACGGTAGTGTCGACATTTTAATTGTTTTGAATAATCTTGTTATCAGAGTGTCACTTACATGTATAGATGCATTTTAGTTTTAAGTATATGTTTATAGATAGGGGCCTATTTCTTTCTAATATAATCAGGAGTTTAATAAAATATGACTTGAAATTTCAAAATATACTTATAAAACTAGGATAATGAAATGAAATTTAAAAGGTTTTTTCTTCAAAGTCCATCGCGTGTCACCTAAAAACCTGTGGCGTGTCATTGCTGAAACACGTGCCATAGGTTCGCCATCGTTGTCTTAAACAAAAACCTTTTACAAACAATAAGTACGTAATACGTCATTGTAATTTGATCAAAAGTGTATTTAATCAAAACACGGATAACTACGTCAAAATTATGTTTTTATAAAACAATTGTGAACAAAGAGAAATGCAGAGAAATGTTCATTTAAGCAAAAGGAAACTGTGAAGAAATAATATCACACAATTTGAAAAAAAAACATGTCTGTGTCTTTCATGCCACATGAATTCCTTTAAATAGGATTCCAAATTATATCTTCTACACACGAGCATTGATTGAATGAAGCATTTGTGACCATTCAAATAGCTCTCTATTGTGTGTGTGAACTGTTTTTCTATCCACGAAACAAATCGAATGGTTCAGTCTTGTGAGGAAATCCAAGATCTTGCTGAATGCGACTTCCAATAGTTACTAGCGTTTCTGCATTACTCCTTTCAACTATCTCGATATATGCAACAGCAGGTTTCAGTGCTTGTGTCAACCAAACCAAAGACCCGTGCTCGAAGAACTTCCGCAATGATGCTTTAGCTTATGGAACAAGTAGGACTCATCTATTTCAACCACGGCACCAGGACCACCAAGTTGTACTGGGTTATCTTTAAAGTAATTTGCACATACCTTTCAAAATTCATCGTACATATCTACAATACTTGTTCCACAAACATTAAGCTGTCTGTGTCTCCGGTGACGAGACAAAATGTGTGCGTTTCAAATCGGTCAATTCGGGGGTGCTTAATCCTTTATTGGTCAAAGATATCGCTTATTTTACTCCTGGGAACTAGTCAAGCATTTGATCTTTGATTTCAGATTGTCTATGTCTGGTAGCATAAGTAAATTGCAAAACATGCTTTCATGTGTATTTGAGAAACAGATGGAAATTAGAAAGTACTCAGAGAGCGCATACCTCTGCAACACGGTTCACTTAAAATTGAATGAACATCAGTTCATATATAGATACGATAGAGGGGAAGTAACTGTGTAAATTTCGATTTTCCATATTTAAACTATCGTCTTAATATATTCACAACGCATCTCCCAATTGGAAATAATTCCTGAATCTGTCCCAGAATTTAATCAATTGTTCCTTCGCCCACTGCCGACCTTTCCACAAAATGTCATTGAAAATCATTGAGAACGTTTGGAGATACTGTGTGGACAAACAAACATGAGTGAATACATTACCTCTTCCAACTTCGTTGACAGATGTATATTATAGACAGAAGAATTAGAAAACTAAAAATTAAAATATGTTTGACTTTTCTTACAGGTAATTCTATTAGTGCCATGATTGAAGACATCAAAACAGGGCGACACTTTACTCCTCCAATCAGAGATTAAACTGAGGCCCAATATCTTTCCGTTAATATCTATTTTTCTGTAATTACTTTGTGAAACTTAAGCACCAAAGTGACATTACTGGAAGAGAACGTTCAAACACTGATCAGATTTGCATCAGAAATTAAACTGAGGTCCAGAATCCAGCAAAAGTAAGAGTTGTCACAGAAAGATCTTCAACAGTTCAACTTTTTCTATTAAGATCCATTTTTCTGTAATTATGTTGTGGTTTGTAAAACTGAGGACAGACTTAAACACCAACGCGACATTCCTGTAAAAGAACTTTTAATCCGTGATCACATTTAGAGTTTTCTTTCGATTGATTGAGTTTCTTGCAAAGAGGCTGAAAGGCCAGACGCTTCAGATGCAATTCAAACATTCAAGTTTCATTTGCCTTTGTTTGTCTAAAACGAAGATTTATATAAAATTAAACTTTTAAAAGAGTTGTTTAAGTGCATGCACATATATAAAGAATCTCTCATCCCTTGTTCCTTCGATTGTCTAAATGGAAGATTTATATAAAATTAAAGGAGTTTCTTTAAGTGCACGGCTATATTTAAGGAATATCACATCTTTTGTGTCCTTTTTACTCAACATGACTTCCTGGCGCCACTTTAAATGCGCATTCGTAAAATCCCTTGTAATCTTGCTGTTCTAAGAAGTGTCATTAGAAGTTTCTTTCTAAAAGCTTTTGCGATGCCACATTTAGTGTATTATTTGTTTTCCTGGCTGTCACCCACTTCGACTGATCGATTGGAAATTCCCTAATGGAATGGAAGCTGGAGACTTTCAATAAAAAAAAACAATTCTTCTCCCGGTAAATGAGCGTCTGTGGTGTAACGGTTAGAATGTTTGCCTCAAAAGCAAACAACCCGGGTTCGACTCCTGGCCGACACATTTCCATTTACTTTTTTACTCCAACTGCATCCTGAAGTATAGCGTTCTTATACAATCCTTTCATAAGATAAGGTAACATAAAGTGAGGAAGCAATTACTATTAATTTATGTGAACCTATTTTGCGTGTTCCCAGACTTAAACAATGGTGAGGATTGTATGTTAGGCTTAGTCGTCGGAGGTTGGAGAAGATACATGAAATTGGGATGTAGTAGAGAGATAAAGAAGAAAGAGATGGAAAACTACCGGGTGCTGGACATTATTATTATGACTACTATAATCTGTATTTGGTCGATTGCCAAACTTTTACCTGTCACTTATTTCAGCTGCCTTTTCAGTCCGGCCCTTCTGATTGGCTAATTTGTTAGCATCGATCAGATGACCACCCTTTCCAATTCTGATGTCATCAATTGAAACGATGCATGTATCTTATCCGTCTGTCCCTCTAAGCTTCACCTTCAGCCATTTTGACACAGAACACTTTCCTTTCAAACTGCTTCAACAATTCCCTTTGATAATAATATATAACGTATAACTAAATAAAGAATTGCAACTGATGCTCACAATTTGTCCGTCTTTGGAATCATGAAACGTCTTTTGAGCATCTAATTAATTCATATTAACACCATTTTCGTTACCGACTTGTCCGCCTCTTTATACGTTCATGACTAATTACCTTTTATGTAGATTTTGCCAACAGTGTTCATCGTGTTCATCAAGTCAGTGATGTTGGGACCCGTTCTCTGTTAGTGTTAATATGGTACCAGTACATTTCCGGTTAAAATTAATTGAGCACCAGTGTAATTCTGTATTGAGGAATGAGTTTTCTAGTGTTGATGTTGCCACATTTTATCAATAACTTGGGCCAACTTATCCCAGGATTAAATGTTTAGCCTCAAAGATTATGTCAATGTTTGGATGCACATATGCCTGTGAACAATTATTCTCTGGGTTGAACTTGAATAAGTCTCGACTTCGGTCTTTGATTCACTGGTCCCTACCAAGGGATGATAACTATCAGGGTGCAGTAGTACAGGATGTAGTACTAATCAACTAAGGTGAATAAACACTTGATTTTGTCTGCTTCTTTGATTTTAGGAGCTTCACACGAGCATGAGAGTAAAAATAAATCCACTCATTTAATATATGATCGCGAATTGCTCATAGTTATGTTATCTGGCCCACATACTGTGTACTCACATTATATATGGCCTACAATAGTAAATGGGTTTGACACCCCTGATCTAGGCCCAAAGGCTGAACTTTAGTAAGACTTCCCCTGCCTTTGCCAACTGCCTTACCCCCGGCGCTGCCCTTCGTTGAACAGAATAATGCGACGTTAATTGCAACACCAAGTTTCCTTGGGTTCCCTTGTGCTCACAATTTAGTTGTCTTTGAAATCATAAAACTTCTTTTGAGCATCTCATTGATTCATATTAACACTAGTTTCGTTTCGCTGAACAGCCTTCCTGGATACTTGGCCCATATCTCGTTCATTAATTACTTTTTGTGTAACCTTTTAGGCTTTGTAGATATTACAAGTACTTCAACTATCCAATTGTAGGAATCCTCGTTATAACAAAGTTTATTATTGCAGAAACTTAACAGCCAAAGTCATAAGTCATAACAATTAACATTCCCATTACTAGCCATTTCCTGGAATCCCCTGTTTAAATTTGAACTTCTCTTTAAGAAACCAAATAGGCAAAGCAGTTAATCCTAATGCATTTTTCGTGAAAAAATTAAACATTGAATAGTCCAGTAGTACCATATTTATTCTTTCTATTCTTCCGTATTTCCCCTTATTATATAGACAAATCAAAACGAGTATACTTTTTGATTAAATTACATATCATTTTATATAAAGGATGTTTTCTATATATGTAGGCCTACCGTATTTTTAAATAAGTGTATATTTCTTTCAATAATAAAGAAAGACTTATCTGCAGAAAAACTACTTTGCTGGTTTCCGATAGCGAAATACAAAAAAGTGGAACATATTAATTTCGTTAATCGAGGTATTAGTGTATTCTGTTTTCCCTTTAACCAATAATTTAAATTCAATTTTGTATTTATTAGCTGATTGCAACCGATGAAATATGTACTGTTGGCACATAAGAGTCAATAACCAAATTATCAAGGGAGATAACCTTGTGTGAATAAAAGAAACAATTAAATTTAATGTCGCTCATTTGAGCATCTGTTTTGGAAAGTTTTTCTTAAATATAATTATTGATCTTAAAGTCCATCAGAAAGTTTTTTTTAATTCTGTCATTTGCAATTAGTTTAATAGAACTATTGAACAATCAGCGACACAAGAACAAGAAAATCTCATTAATTTTCTTTAAAGAGTTTATTGCTTTTCTGTTGCAGAAAGACAGTTCTCCATAAATAAGTATTTTGGCGGATCTTTTTATAATTTAAACTATTTACGGAAATAACCCAATCTTTGTGTTACGTTATGGGGTTTGATGATACCTCATATAGGCAAACGACTTGTGTGTTGCACTGGTGTGTAGAGTTGAAACTGGTCGTGTACCGTGTTTTGCTGAAAGGAACTGATATGAAAGTCAAATGGTCCATTGAGAAAAACGAAGTCCAATTTAAAATATTATGTTCGTTTTTATTTGACCTTACTCGTAGCGAGGCTCTGGGAATCTGCACTGTAAGATACGTGATACTACAACATTTACTGTCAACACACTTTGTAGGTTAAAGTTCTCATCCAAAATATTGTTGAATTTTGAGTTGTCAAACAATGTCAAACAAACACAATGTACAGCTGCTACTGTGTTTCTCTTTTAAACTCGCATATATCTCATAGTTTTACACTTCACGTCAAAAAGCTCTGCAGCTCTAGAAACACTGAGTTCGTCTGACCGTTCCCCTGTGGAGAGGGCGGCGGGGCCGCCGACAAGTCCTAGCCTTGGACAGCTAGGCCTCCTTGGGGTTTCACCCCTATTTATCGGTATGCCCATTTTTAACATAGATCTTTTCGTGACATTAAAACATTGCATTATTTTTTTTGTTTGCGTCAGTAAATTCTTTAGCCGGATCAGCCGACATTTTTGTTGTTATTCTAAATTCCATAATCAAGATTCAGTCTGTAATTTCTTTGTTTGATTTAACAAAACAAAACCCTCATTTTAATAACATTCCTTACTTTTCAATTCCAGCCAAATAAAACAATTCATTTTGTTTACCAACATAATTGTCAATATAACTTTCATCCTAATTCCTGACCTAACAAACACATTGTATATACGCTGTATGATTTTGAATATACGCATTTAAACTTATTCTATCTATCTATCTGGGTCATATTGCTACATTTGTGCCGACTTGATTCAAATCTGGCCTTTGTCATCTTCTCGAGAGTTTAGTTAAACACATTGAGAACAAAAAGGAGATATATTTTTCTGATCGGGCTTTCGACTCACAAAACCACTAAACAACTAGAAAACATCCAGAGAGCACGCATCACTGCCAACGCCACAGACTAAGTAAGAACTGAATGAAAGTCAGTTCATATATAGCTACACTGAAGGGGAGGTAACTACGTTTCGATTTTCTCTAGTTTGGACTATTGTTTACCACTTCTTTATATATGAAGAAATATTTTCCAATCGGAAGAAAATTTCCTGTATCCACGTCTAAATTTACTCAATTTCTCTTAGTGCATGGCTAACCCTTCCACAATATTTCATTGAAACACATTGCGAACCTTTGGAGACATCATGTAAACAATCAGACAGACAGGTAGGTATGAGTGAATATATACATCTACTTCGTTGGTCCAGGTGAATTAGACTTGTCTTGCTGTAAGTTGATGTCACTGGAAAAGATTCCTTTAAGAGGTTGACCACAACATCTTTTATCAGTCTAGATTCGAACGACCCTGAAAATGATTTCGTCTCTTGACTAATTTCAGGCTCATTGAAAAATGTTGTCTTTTTTTATTAGCCCGGCTCAAACACATCCTAGACAAATTATATATCCAAACCTTGATAATTCTCCTAGCCAATATCTTCCCATAGTACCAAATTACAGGCCGAAGTGCACACCCGCAAATATACCTAAACCCGTACTCACCCACATTGTTACACACCACCGTACACTAGTGTGGGAATTGAAGTGTCATTGCAGGTTTTATTTGCCTGCCAAGTTTGAAAATATTGGCTGGAACAATTATTGCTTGGCTCCATGAATTTATCCTGTTTTCTAGTGGAAAAGTCATCTTCCCACGTAAGTAATGATACCATTTGAAAACAAAGACCTTGTATAATATCTCTGGTAAACATTTGTTTGGGTGTCCTGTATTTCTTTTTTCACCTCTCGTTCAAATTTACTGTGATTAGCCAGGTCAGGATAGATGTCATTTTGACAATGTTTGGGTGCAAATGATGTGTTGTTTGAGAGTAGAGAAAAGAAGGAAGCAGAAAACATGTTTTATTGAAGATGCGAGCAGAACACGTCCATCTGTCGCTGTCTTTTCCATAAACAACGAGAGTTCTTCAAGATATATTACTATTCCATTGTTCAGTTTCAACAAGAAGTTCGAAAAAAGATATATATATATCTTCGGCAACATTCGGCAAACTACTTTAGAATGTGTGTATCGCAGAATCGCAAAAGTGTTAACCAGAGGTAACAATACAGAAAATACAGGAGCCAAGGACATGGAAGACTGCCTTTGCAATATATAGAAACACCTCTTGAGTAGTGGCCACCTAAATCACATTTCACTTGAACAATTCGATCTAAAACTCTTCACAGTTTATAAATATCAGACATAAATCATTCAGGATAAATTCAAAATTAAAGCTTGGAATTTGATCTAAAAGGAAGTATATGAACTGGTGCGAATCATAAACCGTTTTTATTTACTCAAATAGTTACAGGAATGTTGATCTTAGGTTATAGATTATCGTACCTCAATGTCTACAAATACTTCTAAGTTAGTGGTCAGAGAACTCATGAGAAAATGCTGTCTGAAAAAATGTGGTGGTTAACTCACTTCACTCGGGTGCAAGGACTTTTCACTTGTCTGTTTCGGAATTTATTAAGTACGTCTGAGATGTGCACATTCTTTCTTAGTGCTTGATCGTCTAAACAACTTTGTTCATTTCCCCTATTGCTTTGTTATTTCACATTGTGTGTTTATTCTATTTGTGAACATTAACTGTAAGAACACTAATGAAAACCTGAATAAACTATTAGACTATTGAGGAAACCTGCTGTAAATTGATCCTCAGCAAACCTCATCAGATACAGGTGTGAAAACTAATTAAAAATAATCAGGTAAAATCCTTATTTATCACAACCGTAAAGAAATCGTGAAGAAAGCTTTAGACTATTAAGGCCACCTGCTCTAACCTGATCCTCATTAATTCACTCTAGTGAAAGGTGTGACAATTCATCACAAATAATACTACTAAAAAAACCTTAACTATCACAACTCTAAAAGCACCCTGATGAAAGTGTTAGACTATTGAGGAGACCTCACTAAATACAGGTGTGAAATTTAAATCCAGAGGAATGACTATTGAGGATTTCATTAAAAATAATAACACTGTAAAGAATCTTAACTATCAGAACTTTAAAAGAACTTTCACGATAAATATTCAGCGAATCTTTGACAAAGTAATTTCTTGGAATAGCGTGTATGTCCACAAATATGACATTTTTAACGAATAAAAACACCTCTTAATACAGAAACAACAGAACCGTAGAACACAATATTGGCTATTAAGCGGGACCCTAGTTGGCAAGACTTCGTCAGAGCAAGTTCGATCTTCAAGAAGGAAAAGACTTCATTAGTCTTTAAAAGAAGGATCTACAACAAGTGCATCGTCCCGATAGAACAGAAACATGGAGCTTAACCTAAAGATTGATTGTCAAAATAAGAAGCATGCAACATACTCCGGATAAATCATGTTAAACATCAAATAGGAAGATCACAAAATAGAACAATATTAGGCATTAGAAAAGAGTTAAATGGCAATGGGCAGGCTATGTTGCAAGGATGTCAGATAACAACTGGACAACGCAACTAACAACATGGGTCCCTCGAGATCATGAGCGAAATTATGGCCGACAAGAAGTCAGATGACGCGATGATTTGGACAAGTTCAGAATCTTTTGGCACCGTGATACTCAAAAGTGAAAAAAACTGGTTGACCTTCCGAACAGCCGAATTAAAATGGCTGATTGAAGTTGATGATGATAATCATGATAATGATGATTGTGCTTGAATCTGTGTTTTTTAAACACTTAAGCAGAAAGTACCATATTACGAGTCTAATAGTTGTTTTCTGAATTGCTTTCTTTTGGGGGAAGTTTCCACCCTGGGACTTCAGCCAGATAAATAATTGTCTTAACTCTTGGCTTCAGATGACTTCATATGGAGTTCCCCATCACTGATTTGTCTGGCGTCTTCACGATTCACACTTCTGGCCCGAAAAAGGATAATCGATTCTGAACAAACTGATTTTTCTGGCGTCTTTGACTTTACTTTCTGGCAAGCATTTCACAAGACTTTGTTAGCACCAGCATTAAAGTTGCTCAAAACGTTTCAGGTCATCGGAACACAGTTTATGGCTTGTCAACAGTTTTGCTGGTTCATCATGAGTGCCTCGAATACTGTCAAATTTCCTTGAAGATCTTCTTTGTCAAAATATTTAGTTCTCTAATATATTATCGAGGCTGATAACCATTGCGAAGTGAATAGCTAGAAGAGGACAATGACGAGAAGAAGAAGAAGAAGAAGAAGAAGAAGAAGAAGAAGAAGAAGAAGGGTGATGAAAAGATGAAAGAAAACAGAAAGAAACATGAAAAGAATGAAGAAAGGAAAAAAAAGGAGAACGTGAACCAGATTTCCACTTCATTTACCAACCAATTGCTTAACCCTTTCTTTTCCGAAAGTTGCATCATTTTGTAATCTATGCACATCAGAAGAGAACGTGGATAGAAATTCTTTTGTCGGGAAGAAACCAATTCAAGACATTCCTTATTTTTAGGATTTCCATTTTTGGGTTTCGAAACGTATGGAAATAAGAAAGCGGCTTTGCTCGTTGAATATTGGGAAGAAAAAGGATGGGGAAAGAGGGAGAGAGAGAAATATAACAAGAGACAGACAGAGAAAGATAGAGAATTGCGAAGCATCTGAAAAGCAGCTGGGCATTTAAAAAATATATTTGAAAGAGATAAAGCGAGAGAGAGAGACAGAGACAGAGACAGAGACAGAGGCAGAGAAAGATAAGCATATGAAATTGCCAAAGCAGCTTAGCTTGTTCTATATTGGAGATCCTAAAAAGCACTTCGCTTATTTTATCGATAAATAAAAAGGCGAAAAGAGAGGTAGAAAGAGATATAGATATTAAAAGAGACATATACAGAGAGAAAGAAAGAGAGAGAGAGGGGGGGTGGAGAAAGAGACAGTGCAAGAAATATATATATATATAAATAGACAGGCAAGCAGACAGGAAAAGAAACAGACACATACAGAGACAGAAAGCTAGACACAAGGACAGATAGAAAGAAAATAAAACCAAAGTTGGTGAAAGAGAGAGTGAGAGAAAGCGAAATAGATTCAAAATATTAGGATAATTTTTTTTGTTTAGAATTAGGCATAAATATTCCCTGATATTAAATCAGATCTCTCTTTCTCACAAATCAAATTTCCAAACAAAACATTTTGAAATTATTTAATTTTCCCCAAAAAGAAATTCATATCCATCTTTCATAATCAATGAGTTTTTAAATTTGAAAAGCTTTTATATTTTTGGACAATAAATAAACAAATAAATAAATAAAATATAAATATAAATAAATAGATAAATATTAATAACAATGAAATGAAAATAAAGAGAAAAAAGGAAAGGTTTTGGACTTTGATGATTTATGAATCAATCTCCGAATATCACAAAGAGGACTAAAATGAGGGAAAAGATAAATTCAAACTGAAAACGTTTATCTTCAGATCTTTATTAAAAACTATGTGGGTTTATTGAAAGGATTCTTCACATACTTGAAAGAATCTTATTCAAACAATCCTGACTTTCTTTTGAAAGTTTGGATGATTCAATGATGAAACTTTCATCGTCCTATCCTCCTGGATAAAGAAATCAATATATACTGATGAGCCTAAACACTATGACCACTTGCCTTATTAGGTGTTGGTCCTCCATTTGATCGAGAAACAGCTCCTACCCAATCAGGCATGGGCTCTACAAGAACTCACTAGTTTTCCTCTGGAATCTGGTGCCAGAATGTTAACACCAGGTCCGTTACGAGATAGTCAGTGTCATTATTGCCACATGTTGCTGGTCATAATGTTTTGGCTCATCGGTGTAGATTCTCTGACGAATCTAAGATAATATGTTAATCAGTAGCTTTCTAACATAACATTTGAACATGTCTGAGCCATTTGTCTTGCGAAATAAGGAACATAGCCAGGAAATGTTTTACGAAATATTTGGTTCGTATTTTCAATGCAGCCAGGCCGAATATCCCAGAAGAGAAGATAACAGATCTGATATAATTCGATGTCAGAAATAGTAAAAACTTATAACTTTCTAATTGCCAGATCACCAAATTTTGATTTGTACGATAACATATTCTTGAAATGTTTAGATAGGCCGGGGGCCAGCTGGGCCTACCGTGCACCCCCCCCATGATTTTACATTTAGGGCACCAAAATGTTCCTT
>VCCN01000785.1:138394-148607 GCA_006491835.1 Architeuthis dux | reverse complement strand
GCACACCATACTATATTTTCTTGATGGTGTCAACCTATTTTACTTATTGATATATGATATCGAATTGGAAGTTCCGATACATAGCTCTACCTAATAAATTCTCGCCCCTGGACCTCTGGACCCCTAGGTCCCAGTGCGATGCATCAGCTGCAGCCCGCACCCCCGCTCAAAGGGCATGCCTAATACTTTCTCACACACCTATCAAAAGTTTTGCAGAAAATTAATGGGCATTGTAAAATATTTCGAGCTTTCGTAACAAAAATGAAGCTCTCTGTAAATGATGTTTAATGACATTATAGAACTGAAGGTATATAACTTATGAATGTGTATGATGATAATTACGCTGGGAACTTTTGCATCAACTAAGTACTTAACGGCTTGTAGGGATCTTCTTCTTCATAAGCTGTTCGGCCTTTTTTGTTGCATGCAACATCATAAATGTAATGTTTGAGAAGGAATACCTTCGAGTGTCCAGTTTAGGTAATTTAAGACGTAGATACAAGTCAAAACGTATGTAGAATAATGAAAATACTCTATTCTAGAACTGTTTTTATTCTGTTTAAAAGTTTAACTTAATCATCTTGTGATTTAAGGAAAAGACAAAGATATATCATTGGTCACTTATCTTGAGTAAACTGGTTTGTTTAAAATGTTCGAAGAGAGAAGAAAATGATAGAAATATGTTATAACCTTCTTGGTCGGATTTACCACGGGAATATTGTATACAGGTTTCCTTGCAAACATATTGTGTAAGGCGAAATGGCGTAAAGCGACGAAGCAATTACCATTAATTGATATGGTTAAATTCTTTTATTAAATTTACAGACCCAATGGTGATGGTGATGTTATGTTAGATTGAGTCGTCGGCGGTTTGGGGGTTTGGGAGTGGAATGAAAAAGACAGTGCGATGGGGGTAGAAAAACAAATTGTGCGTGCTGCCTCTACAATAGTTTGTGGAAAAACAAAAGCTGGACGTTATTTTCCCTTTTTGCCTTTTTTCGTAAAAGCAAAAAGGCGATTCCATCAAATCATTCTAGTCTGAAAGATGCCATTAGTTTAATAACATACGTTGTATACCCCCTCATGGTCGACATGGGTCGTCTCGTCGTGGGTTGCTCACTTGCGGGAGGAAATGCTGAACTTGGACAAAAAAGATGACTCGAAAAACTTGCTTGTAAAAATATGAGACATAATTTTATTTCATAGCATAGACTTTGTCGGACGGAGGATGAAGAGTGGAAGAGAGATAAGGGTGCCGAGAGACCGTTCCTAACAGGGGAACCCGGCCTTGTGCCTTTCCAGCCCTAGGCGATCTGCCTGGGTCTGCTTTCTGTTCTCTGTTCGGGTCTGCGTTTTTCTCCGTCTCTTAGCTTCCTGTATCAGGTTTGAACGCCCACGCTGGTGTCGTTTCCGGTTTCCACATCCTGTTTGTTTTACACCTACGCATATACTTATTTCCTAAGGTGACCGGGTCACTTCCGTTTCTGCACAGGTGTTTGACTCCACAATGACCTTTTCGTGGTAGTATATAATAACACATAGATTGGAACAATTCTTCGGCAAAAGGCAAACTTTGGTAAACTCAAATCTCTTTCTCGATTCCGTATTCAGTCCTGTTGATTCACAGAACACCGCTAGACATGATTCTGGCAGGTGTCCGGGGTTATTTTCTTTGAAGAACTTCCAAGCGGAAGAGTCAGCGTAGCAGGGCGTAAATAACTAAGTCCCCGATGACTGGTCAGCGTCCTGATGACTCCCACGGGTTCTATTCTTCTTTTCCAGGAAATAAAGTCAGTAAAACAGATATAACAGACTTAGTGAACGTCCTGCCGTTTGGTCGACGAGACAAGCTTAAGAGTTGTTGGCAGAGTTAGATCTTCCCGCTTGTATCTGGATGGTTGCCAACCAGGGAATAAGGAAATAAGAAAAAGAAGTTTTCTTTCAATCAGTTTCGTATCCTTTTTTTGTCATGAAGGGAAAATAACAAGTAGGGGAATAATGCACGCAATACATTTTACCTTCGATTATTGTTCAGTGAGTAAATAGCGTTGATCGGAAAATAAAGAATAAGCCTGGTGGGATTCGAACACACATCCCCAACGGTAAGCACTGTTTACGCCTGCCTGCTCTATCAATTGAGCTACCAATACTCAACAGGCAGACAGAAGTCCAAATAACACCCCTAAACCCATCCTTCATTCCGATCGGCAGCTATGTTTGTTTAAATTCTGGTAGTTTCAGTATTTTAATACGTTTTTTTAATTTGTTTTTCTTTTTATTAGATGATGTATTTTAAATCACTATTATTTTCAATTTTTATCACTACATTTTTACCTTCATAATAATTTATTGGGTGCGATAAAAAAAACAACTAATGTAAAAATTTTAAATTATAATATATTTCTTCTTCTTTTTGTCTGTCTCTTAAAGACTAATCTGATTTTGTAATTGACTTTCTCTCTCTGAGGAGAGAAAATCAAAAACACAAAAACAGATTGGCCTTGAAGTTTCTAATAAACTCTCTAATATGACTTGTGCAGTGCTGGAATTATGAACTTAACCCATAAGAACCCAGATCCATTTATATTTGAAGGAACATTATGTGGGATTCTGGGTAGGCAAATTGACACACAGTCACATGACTGCACCAGGATGTTCAGTATATGTCAGTTAGTACACTTCATGAGTTAAAATCAAGGATAAAATATAATATTATATAAGAGACTGCGCAGATCAATTAAATTGTATGTGACACCGGTGTCACAATGGGTCCTTATGGGTTAACATCAATTTAACTAAAACTTAAACTTAACACATAAGAACTCAGACCCATTTCCCTTTGAAGGAACATTATGTGGGATTATTCGTAGGCAAATTGACACACAGTCACATGACTGCTCCAGGATGTCACTTAGTACACTTCATGAGTTAAAATCAAGGATAAAATATAATACTATATAAGAGACTGTGCTGATCAATTAAATTGTATGTGACACTTAGTACACTTTATGAGTTAAAATCAAGGATAAAATATAATATTATATAAGAGACTGTGCTGATCAATTAAATTGTATGTGACACCGGTGCCACAGTGGGTTCTTATGGGTTAAAAGTGAAAGTAATACATTATTTCGAATTGGTTTTGAAGTTTCTAATAAAATCTCTGAAATAGTCATTTTGGTTGTGGCTAGTGTTATATTCGGTGATAACAAGCAACATAGAAATTTAAAATAGAAATTTAAAATAGAAATTCTAAAACCAAAGATGACTTTAATTAACTTTTTGTATGAACTCCAATGTCTTTTTTGAGCACGCTAAAAGTTTTGGGGGAAATTAAAATCAAAACAACAGTGACGGGTTTTAAACTTTCTGATCTGATTATTTTTCAATATAAATTCATGTGATCAATTCTCCCAAGATGTGAACTCTGTCCGCAATCGGGGTTGAGTTGACAAGAACTGCTCTTATCTTTTTATTCAATGTTAATGTATTTTTCTTAAAGAATAAACAAATTGAAAAATCGCAAAAAATATTTTTGAATTGTCTTCATTTCTTATCGTAGGCTGTGAGTTTATCCCTCGAGAAAAGTAACTCGCTATGAAAAATGGGAACTAGAAGCAAAGGTACCAGACGCATTTAAAAACGAAGGATATCTGATATATTCTCGCCTCAAAGAACTGGACAGTAACATTTGTATTGTTCCATCTAAAAGACTTGACTGATGAGGTTAAATATAAAATAATAACACATGAAAAAGTGAGATTTCTCATGCATACATTCTCATGATAATTTCTTCACAATCTGTTCACTAAAAGTTCACTACTTCAAAGTTGTTAATAGTGTAAATTAATATTTACGTCTTATTAATTTCATCTGAGGTTTTATAAAAAAAGTGACTGAATTCGTTTAAGTATAAGAGTCAATATATATATATATATATATATATATAAATAACTTTTACTCGAAGTGTGTTAAACGTCATAACATAAATATATGCACGTAAAGGTATTGACAATGTCACCGTTTTTATTTTCAATCAATACGCCCGGATGTTTTGAAATAAGATTCGTTTCATAGGGGAAAAAAGATGATTTCAATGTAAAGAAAGCGTCCCACTGAGTGCCCGATGGCTTCATACATAATCTGACTTTTGATGACCGATGAAAGAAGAATATCAAAAAGATGCGGAAATAAGTTTCGTTTCATGAGAGAGAACAAGAGTTCCATTGTGTGCCTGATGCCTACCTATAGAATTAGCTGACTGTTGGTGTCCAATGAAAGAACGATATTAAAAGACACGGAAATTACTTGAGACTGCCTGATGTTATTGAAGGCTTTGACAAATCTACTTGTTGTTCTATAAAAGACAACGTAACGAGACGGCGTTTCCAAACAAACTACATTCTTAACCCATAAGAACGCAGACCCATTTCTACATGAACATGGAACATTATGTGGGATTATGGGCAGGCAAATTGACACACAATCACATGACTGCACCAGGATGTTCAGTAGATGTCACTTAGTACACTTCATGAGTTAAAATCAAGGTTAAAATATAATATTATATAAGAGACTGTGCAGACCAATTAAATTGTTTGTGACACCGGTATCACAGTGGGTTCTTATGGGTTAGAATATGTCAGGAAATGTTACTATAATTCATCAAATGTCTTTTTTGTCCGTCTGTCATCACATAACACAAAGACGACTAGAGTTATGGCCACCACATTTTCTGTGGTTACTAATAGGACCTTGGGGCATGTTTGAAGCATATTATTTTTCAAATATTCTTAAAAACCTTTTTTAAATCTTTGGTTTTATAACGATGTACGCAACATCTCAATAGATCTTACAATTAGAAATATAGCTAATTTCTAAGTAAACTAGATTATGAAGGGCGTTGTATACTTATTTGCCTCACTGTATAAGAACATTATCTTTTTAGAAAGATTCACTTCTGCTTAAATTGTATTCTTTGTCTTTGATGATTTGATAATCTCTGCAGAAATGCAAAGTCAATTCTCGTTGCGTTTGTCCGAATCTGAATCGAAACGATGGACCAGAATTAATGTCAAAGAACCTGAAAAAACGTTGTTCTTATTGCTAATTTATTAAAACGTTGTTCTTATTGCTAATTTATTAAAACGTTGTTCTTATTGCTAATTTATTAAAACTGTGTTCTTATTGCTAATTTATTAAAACGTTGTTCTTATTGCTAATTTATTAAGACGTTGTTCTTTTGCTAATTTATTAAAACTTTGTTCTTATTGCTAATTTATTAAAACGTTGTTCTTATTGCTAATTTATTAAACACTCTTTTTTACTTGCCCTTTGAGTTCTTTAACACCAGAAATTGACTTTTTCCTGCTTTATTAAATGTAATAAATCAATGATTGTGAAGTGAGCTGTCATACGAAATTCTAAGTTAAGTTTGTGTTTCTTCGTCATTAGCTGATACCCTTTCAATATTCATCTCATCATCATCATCATCATCATCTGTTATAAGTCTACTGCTGGACAATGGCCTTTCGCATCTCCTTCCATGACAATCAATATTGAGCTAACCTCTGCCACGTCTTACCGGCAAACCTTTCTATCTCGTCCCTCCATATTGTGTCTGGTCTTTTCCTACTGCGTTTACTGTCCCTTGGGCACCAATCGGTTAGTCTTTTCCCCCATCTAGTGTCATCTATTCTTGCTAGGTGACCAGCCCATCCCCTTTGTTGCTGCTTAATTAGTATAATATCCTTCACTTTAGTCCTCTCTCTGATCCATGTTGATCTTTTTCTATTTCTTAGAGTTATCCCTAGCATTGCTCTTTCCATGGCTCTCTGTTGCTCTCTCTAATCTAAGCTAATGTACGAATGTTGACTGCTACTTTATATCGAGAGCCCCACTCCCCAATTTGTATTACCTTTGTTTTGAAGGAATCTTCTAACATAGGGAATTAACATTGCTTTCCATTTTCTCACTATTTTTTTAATGTATTTTAGGGTTCAAAATGATATGTTCAGCTTTATACTAGTTTGTAAATTCTTCATAAATGCTACACATCTATTAGCTATAATTAAGTGGCTGACTTCGGAGGGAACCAAACGATTTGAGGTAGCTGAGTTCTTTTTAAAAAGTCCACATCTTTGAGTCGGCGTATTAATGAGTAAATGCCTGACATTCGGTGACCAGGTGTTGAGGTGTTAGGGTGATGGGGACAGTGTTGGGTGTAATTTGTGTCCAGCCTGTTCTGTAATGATTTTATGAAGGGTGGTGACCACATCTTAATCTAGCTAGGAAATCTAGAAGGTGGACGTTGGTACAGTATTTTGTTGTTTTCTCTGTTTCTTATTGATTCAATTGCTAAGTGGTTAGGAACATGTCTACGTATGGATGTATTTATTAGTGGAGGAGGAATGAAGATTAAAATATTGATGTATTACTATACTTGGCCTCAGGGAAATGAAAGTTGATTTCGCCCCAGGATTACTGTGCTTGAAGATGCAAGCTATTCACTCGACTGGTATCTTCCCGACGGGGGAAGAATTTTAAATGATTTGGATTGGAGTGATGAGTTAAGTTTGCTTTTTCTTTTCTTTCAGTCTTTTCTTTCAGTCTTTTCTTTCAGTCTTTTCTTTCAGTCTTTGGTTTCAATCTTTAACAAAAATAACAACGACTGAAGTTTCAGAAGAACTAAATAAACTAAAGGAAGAAAGTTTTTACTGATTCAATTTGAAGCGATCGCCGGGGAAGTTCTCTTGAATAATAGAATTTACTTAAAAGCCACGAAAGATATTAATAGATAATTTCGGTACCTACACCTGCGATATTTTCTTGAATTGAACAAACGTAAAGAAATATCTTCAGTAAAAGCAGGGATTCAATAACATTTGAAGATTATTAATACAAGTTCTAAAACTGAGGAAGTTTTTATTTAGTTTTGGATTTCTTTTTATTTTATGATAAGGGTTTGAAGAATCTGAAGCCGTTTTCTTTACTATTAATATTGGCAGATGGAATAAAGTAAAGGACACAAGTTTTTATTGATTTAAAGTTATCGCCTAGTAGGTTCTTCTGAATAATGAAATCCCCGAAAGAAATTAATACATAATTTCTTTACTTACACCTGCAATATTTTCTTGCATCGGAAAGAATGTAAAAAAAAGTTCTTAAGGAAAAGCAGATATTTAATAATATTTGAAAACAGTTAACGTATAATGTGTGCGTTTGTGTGTGTAGTTTGAGTTAGATTACACACTTCCTATGCCTGTGTTCAATGATTCATTTGATATAGAAATATTCATTTTAGTCTAAGTTATTCCATTGAAAGCGATTTACAACGACAAGTATTGACTTCTGCTTAAAGGGACATGTGTAGACACGTGAATCAATGGCAGCCGTATAAGTAAATTTATATACAAGCACCAGTAGCGTTTCTAGTTCTTAGAAAGTCGGTGGGGGGGGGGCAAAACTCGAAATGCATGTGATGAGAAATCTTCATTTTTATACTTCACCACGTTGATATACACAACTTATATGAATGATTTTTAAAATATAAGTATAATATTTATAAGATACTACTGTCAAACAATTGTCATATAGTTGGGCGCTAATTCACTTTCGCAACCCCAAGCTGTCAGACGACACGGGAGGTTATTCTCAAAACAAAAACACGGCATAGTTGGTTTTTTTCTCGAAAATCTGAGACAATCAATCATATATCAGCTACACTCCTACATTAAAGCGTGGGGGGGCAACCTAGGGGCCAGCAAAAATTCGGCCCCCTCTGCCCCCTCCACGTAGAACCTTGTAAACTGATATAAACAACAAATAACGGTAAATATTTAATCAAACATATGAATCATATGAAGAAACAAGTGTCAACTAATTTTTCTTAAAAGTTTAATATTTGCACCGACTATTGCAGAAACTGTATATGTGAGTACACATGTTCAACGTTTCGGTTCGCTTGTCTTTTTAATTTCCTTGCTGTATCTTATAATTGTTGCCACATTTCTTGTATTTGCTTGGTTACCTTTTAATTTACTTGGAAAAGGGTATAGATTTCTGTGTAAGGGATGCCAGGTTGATTTGAAATTCTACCTGTTGATTAGACTTGATTGATTTCAATCTGAAGTAAGTATAGTACATATCTACAGTTGTAAATCTGAGATTATTAGTTATGTGAAAAGTTGTTGTTCCAAAACCTGATTCCCCGGTTTCAAGTGGGAATAAAGCCATCTTAGTCTCAGTAGCCATGGCACTAGTTTTGTGAATTCTGCATTCAGTTTTATGTCCGAGAAAATTGCTTAAAAGTTAGAAATGTTGATTCTCACAATCAGTTCGTATCGTAAGTTCAATCCTCAAGCGGGGCAGTTCGTTAAAACTTGTCTCTTTGTCCTAAAAGAAAACGGGGCAATAGAGTGTCTTTTCATCATTTGGTGCGAGCTCCCCCCGCAAAGAAAAATGGGGATTATTTGACTAAAACTTGACAAAAGAAAAATAATTGTGGGCTTAATTCCTAGAAAAAACGTGATGATAACCAAATAATTAAGAAGAAAAAGCCTCACTCTGCCCTAAACGAAATAAAAAGTTCCTGTTAAATGTCCTTGAACTCTGAGTTATGTCATAAATTCACTTAAAGTCGGTTACGAATTAAGTAACGCCAAAACTATTCTTGTGTGATATTTGTTTTAATATACGGAACAATGAATGGCACCATCTAATGTTAATTATGAAACTTCTCGTCTCAACGCTGAAATCATACATCATAACAATAATTAGGTTAAATACTTTTTTCTCATTTAACATATTCTAATCCTAGTTTGATTAAAAAAGGATAAGTCTTTATTTACAACAAAGGCACAAAAATGATTAGAAATTGTAGAACTGTTGAAATTAAAAAAGAAAGAGAAAAATAGCGATCGATCGAAGCTTATTTGATATTCCTACAAATATGTCCTATACATTTGTAGCTGATTTGTTAGATGCTCAGTGGGCCAAACGTGACCTGAGTTCACAGAAGGTAAAGTTCATCGAATCAAAATCTGATATCATCTCTCAATTAATTTGCCTTCCAAACAGACCGACCTGAAAAGAAGATTCAGTGAATAAGACTTTTTTGATTATTTTTTTCATTTGAAATTGATGCAGATTTAGGAAGGAATATTCCAACCATCCATTGACTTTTTTTCGTCAGAGACAAATTCACATATAAAACTGAATCGAGGACAGGACTAGTGACCAACCGAATGTATTACAGTGTAGAATCGAAAAGAGACAAAGTATTAAAGATTAAGATTAAAAATGGGTTCCATGAATATTTATAAAAAGAGAAACCTTTTTATACAAATTACTTCGGAGATGAACGCCGTCTAAAGGAAAATCATAAAAGTGTGCAAAAGAACAAAACAGAAAAGAGATAAATAGTCAACTTCTGAGACGTTCAAACGGTCAGTCTACACAAAATACGTCAAGAAAATAATGATAAATAGCAAGATATATTAACTTTTTAAAAATGAAAATATGAATCATGTAGAAAACTTTGAAAAAGCCATAACAATGCTTCGGAAGCAAAGTGTTATCTTTGATAACAAAAACGTTTCGATAAATTTGTGTCAATTTGATTCATTGATGGTGGTGGAACTTTCTATTAAATGTAGACAAAGTAGACACAGAACAAAGTAGACACAGAACAAAGTAGACACAGAACAAACAAATTAAATATAAATGTCGTCGTCAACAACATAGAGATAAACCAATTTCTACGAAAGCAAATTTGATATACGTAGATCTTTTAAAAAGTCAGAAGTAATATTCTGGTTTTAGATATAAAACAAAATTACTTTAAATGCATAAATCAAAGCATGATTAGAAGATTGGTTTTTACTCAAATATTTCATACATGAGACATACTTGTAAGTAATTAAATATTTCAAAGTTCACAGAATTCAGGATTTTCTTCTGAAAGAAATCACAAGTTAGAGACAAGCAATGTTTATCTCTTTAATAAAAAAAAGTTTTTTCTGAAGACTACATTAAAGCAACCCAGATGTCTGGCACCTATATTACTGATCACCTCTATATCAGGGAATATATTTCTTTTCCAACTGAAGATACACATTCTTTTGGCAGAGTTCAAATAGCACTGATTTGGTACGATTTTCCCCTCAAGTCCTTAATCGATTTTTATCTTCGCTGATATCTTTTTGACTGTTAG
>VCCN01000785.1:95491-106328 GCA_006491835.1 Architeuthis dux | reverse complement strand
AGAGAGAGAGAGAGAGACAGACAGACAGACAGACATGCAGACAGACAGAGGGGGTGCATCTCAAATAATTAGAATATCGTAATTTCCGCAATTTAATTCAAAAAGTGAAACTTTCATATATATCCATGATTCATTACACATAAAGTAAAATACGTCAAGCCTTTTTTTGTTTTAATTCTCAATTTTTGTTTTTAATTAATAAATACGGTTTACAGCTTATGAAAACCGAAAATCCACTCAAAATATTAGAATATTTCATAAGATCAATAAAAAAAGGATTTATAATACAGAAATGTCGAACCTCTGAAAAGTATGTTCAGTTATGCACTCAATACTTGGTCGGGGCTCCTTTTGCACGAATTACTGCATCAATGCGGCGTGGCATGGAGGAATGCGACACTTGTAGCCCATTTCCTGGACACGTCTGGGCGTGGTGGCTCTTCATGCATTGACTCCAGCCTCAGTTAACTCCTTGTGAAGCGCTCCGCCAAGTTCTTGAATCGGCTTTGTTTGACAATCCTCTCAAGGCTATGGTCATCGCTCTTGCTTGTGCACATTTTCCTACCACACTTTTCCCTTCCAGTCAACTTTCCATGAATATGCTTTGATACAGCACTCTGTGAACACTATGTGTATTGCTCTCAGTGAACATTCTATGGAGTGGGTTGGGGTGTGTAATGTGTTGATGATTTAAGAGTATCCTGTGTGTGTGAAGTATACTGTGTATGTGTGTGTGTATTCTGCCGAATAGTGTGTGTGTGTTGTTATTTTCAGTGGAAGATGTTGGCTTGTGAGTGTGTATGTGAATGTTTGGGTGTAGCTTGTTTGTGTATGTGTGTGTGTGAATGTGGGGATCTTGGTGTGTGTATGTGTGTGTGGTTTGGTGGTTTGTTAATATTGTGTGAGGATGTGAGCCTGTATACGTGAGTGTGCGTGTGTAAGTGTGTTAAGTTAAGCTAACAACGAAAAAATCACAATCACCCCATCTGATAAAAGCGGAGGAATCGTAATCATGGACACCAAAACCTACATAAACAAAATCAACTCCCTACTAAATGACAACAACGCCTACACCAAAACCAACATACAGACTATCAACAATGCCACAGAAAAATCCAACAAAACATACAAACAAATCATAAGAAATGAAACCCAAATGTGGTCCACAATCATCCAACACCACCCTAGAATCCCCAAACTATATGGACTATCCAAGAGACACAAAACAGACATACCAATGAGACCTATCATATCCAGCATAGACAGCGCCCCACACAAAATAGAACACAAAATAGCCCAAATACTAACCCCCTTCTAGGAACAATCAGCCCTGCTCACCTCAAATCCTCGGGGGGACCTAATCAACAAACACAAAAACATCGACATGACTGACACATCCCTAGCCAGCCTAGACGTCAAATCTCTATACATTAACGTACCAGTAAAAAAAATGTCTAGACAAACTACACACTCTCCTAAAAAACCCACCCATCCCCTCCCCATAGACACAATCATCAAGACATGCGCACTATGCACGGACCTATGCTATTTTGATGTGCTCGCCCCTTAGTGGAGTACTGGCATGTCTATTCCTGGAAACCCTGGAATCGGGCCCCTTCAAATACATCCTGCCCAAAGACGCGCACTACTTCCGATACATAGATGATGCCCTACTAATATACCCACACAACACCAATATACCCAAACTAACTGATAGAACCCGCCATAGACTTCACCCACACGGTCGAATCCAACAACACCCTGCCCTTCCTCGGCATCCTTATGCACAGAACCCCCACAGACCTACAACTAAGCGTACACTACAAACTCACCAACAAAGACGACCACATTAACTTCTACTCATACAACACCACCAGAACAAACTCCGGCATGATCATAGGTGTCTACCTACGAGCCTTCCGAATATGCAGCCCACAACACCTCAAACAGGAATTGACACATAATCCACCTTCAAAAAACTTCACTACCCGCTCTCCTTTATCCACAATGCCAGGAGGAAAGCGCACAAAATACACCACACAACCACAACTAACACCAACACACCAACACACCAACAGACACAAACGACACAACCAGGCACATCATCCTCCCCACAAACCCACAAACAACAGAACTCGGCAAACAATTGAAACACCTAGGATTGCGCATCGCCTTTAAAACTTCGATCACTATACACAACCTAATTTAAAAAAACACACACACAAAAGAAACACCACACCCGAGGCGGCTATATACGAAATACCTTGAGATACCTGTCCCAACAATATACATCGGCGAAACGTCCCGAACACTCAAAAAACGCAAATACGAACATGGACGTGCCCTAATACAGGACAACCGCAACAACGCCCTCGTGTTCCACCGCAACATAACCAACCTCAACTTCAACCGTAAACAAGCCAAAATCGTTAAACACGTCCATGACAAAAAGACACGCCAAATCATCGCAACCACCAACACCATCACAAAAAGACCCGGCTTCTACCACATATCACCATATCTGGCACAATACCAAATCGACACAAAGAGAAATAAACAATTCCAAACGCAGATTGGAACACGACCCCTCCACACACACAAACACTCTCCTGCAACAAAGATCCCCCCACACATACAGTCTCTCTCTCACACACACACACACACACACACAGGCTGAAATCTGCACATGATCTTAACAACACACTCACGGAGACAGGCTCACATCCTCACACAACATTAACAAACCACCAACACACACACACATACACAGAGACTCTCTCTCTCTCTCACACCACGATCTCCACACTCACACACATACACAAACAAGCTACATCCAAACATTCTCATACACACTCACAAGCCAACATCTTCCACTGATAATAGCACCACACACAATATTCGGCAGAACACACACACATACACAGGATACTTTACGCAGACAGGATACTCACAAATCATCAACACATTACACATCCCAATCCACTCCATGGAATGTTCACTGAGACCAATACATTGAGGTCACCAAACCACAGGACACTACAACCTCGAAACAGACACCCGAGGTCAAACACATTAAGGCCACTTACAGAACCCAACAACACACACGCACACAGACAGGGAAATTCTCCATTTAATCACAACCCCCGGTCGATACAGACATGAAAACTCGTTCTCTCTAATTTTCCTTTTGAAAACGACCTAATACGTCGAAACATATTAAGGTATTAAATAAATTTCTTGCTGCATTTATTTTTCAAACTTATATCTATATGATGGATAATTTTATATCCGACAGCACATGATAATTATAAAGACATTTGTTAGTTGAGAACGTATTTTGCCCGACGCTGGTGTGAGCGACTTCTAAACGAGCGGCCTAAATTGTAAATGGGAATAAAGAAGGGAGCTCCGTGCGGGAATCGAACCCGCATCATTAATTCGCCAGAAAAAGAATTACATTTTTCTTCTAATACGGAAGCTAACACCAAAACTCAGAAAGAGTTATTTCTGTTGCTTTAATCGAATTGAATATAATTAATTAAATCACATTGCATTTGAAATTGGCATCTCTATTTGTTTATCTCGGCTGAATCTAATAAATCTCTTCAGGTAAAATCGTGATTTGCTTTATGAAAGTAACGAATATTAATCATACTTTAGAAAGTTTCTTTTCTTTTACTTTTAGATTAAAATGTTGTGCAGTTAAATCTTCTTTATTATTAAATTTGACTATGTCGGTTTCTCACCTCCAAACATTCATTCGATTCTATGACCTTCCATAAATCTCTCAGTTGAGAACCATTTTGGACGCTTTAGATAAAATATCCCCAAAATAGATTCCACACGATTCCCGCCAAAACTACTAAGATAAGATCTGGCATCAATCACCGACCTGTCAACACTAGACTCCAGGATGTTTTAACCAATCAAAGAACAGCATTTTGTCATATAAGCAAATGCTTTTATACCATACATCAGAACAACAGCGACACTTAATCTCAACGACGGTCTGTCGGAGATTTGCTGATTCAAACACACACACACACACACACACACCATACACACATACACTCTAACACGGCCGCGTAAACCATACTTAGCATTACTTCCCTTTTGTATATTTGATGATAATAAATATATCCTTATTATATATTTATATACCTTTGCGTTTCGTATTTTCATTCATGCTTGTTGTATTTTTATCTATTCGTCCGTATATCAATTTCAACATTCTTTCCTTCCCCATTTCACACATTTCCTTATTATATACGTTCCCTTTCCATACTGTCCAGTCACTCATGTATCTCACTGACTGCTTCCACTACCACACTACACGTTAGTGTGTGGTAGTGGAAGCAGTGACTAAAGGTTTAACTTAACTTACATACACACTAGCACAAGTGAGCGACACAGGCTACGCCCATAGGGACATAGACATATTTGACCTACTCACAACCCCCTTACCGACAAATAGGTATATTGCTCATCCCGACCTATCACCAGGCCACAACCTTAATTGTAGCATAGGAAACATTAGACACCATCATTTATCCTCTGGATTCATATACATATTTTCTCCAACAAAATACATTCCACTACAACTAGATTTTACATTCATCCTAATTTTAGTTGTTTTTATACAACTTATTAATTCGGGCCACTGTTTCTATGTCAACGAATAACAGCGCAATCGGAAATAAAGAGTAAGCCTTCGGTTATTTCCGATTGCGCTGTTATTCGTTGTCATAGAAACAGTGGCCCGAATTAATAAGTTGTATAAAAACAACTAAAATTAGGATGAAGGTAAAATCTAGTCAGATTTAATAAAAATGTGGTGTGTTATAATACTTCACCCAATGAAAATAAAGATTGATCAATAATGAAATCTTCATAAACATCTTCATATGAAACGTGATTTGCTTTATAAAAGTAATGAATATTAATCATATTTTAGAAAGTTTATTTTCTTTTACTTTTCGTCAAGATTAAAATGTTACGCAATTACATTCTGGTTTCAAAATGCAAGCCACACAGGATGAACATTTCTTATTAGTAATCTCAATTCTAAAACAAAACAGCTTCTCGTTACAGAAGTTTGTTTTTTATACACGTATTTCTTGAATTCGTGATGCTCAAATTAGGAATACAGATTTTCGGGATGTTTTAAGTACAGATTGTTCAAAACGTATTTTAAAATAATTTATTGTAACATACAATTTGAGACTGGTGTCTGCATGTGGAGAAAATGCAGACTGAACCTTTTGACCCTGCATGTGAAAAAGTAATATAATGCCTTAAATAAAATATAAACTATTAGTATTATTATTAAAGATAATACAGTAACGTTGAATACATCAATTTTGACAGAGTGGAACAATCAGTGCATCAGGACATATACTGGGTTCCTATATTCTGGAACACACCATATGTATGTTCTCAAAGATCATATTTGCATGACACGAAACATCTAAACATTAAACTAAAAGATGTTACTAAAAGGCATACAACCTATGTTGAATAGGTTGACGGTTTCTAATTGGCAGGCCATGTTGCAAGGATGTCAGACAAACGCTGGAGATCATGACTCACAACATGGATCCTAGAGATCATGGGGGAAATTGCAGCTGGCAAGTAAGACGGTGTGACGATCTGAACAAGTTCAGAATGTACTGGCACCGTGATGCTTAAAAGCGAAACGATTGGCAGACTACGTGGAAGACCTATGTCCCCCACGGTCTTCAAATGGCTGCTGCTGTTGCTGCTTCTGATGATGATGATGCGGATGATGATGATGATGATGATGATGATGATGATGATGATGATGATGATGATGATATCGTCAGTGTAACTTGATTGTCTTTAGAATTATTTTTCGGCTAGATTTAAAAGCATCTTCAGCTATAAAGGATTGGAAGTAAACCCATTACCTGTCTGTCATCCGTCATGTGATAACATAATCCAAAAAGATATGCAACGCTTGAAGAGAAATAAGGACCTTGAAGTGATATCACAGCAACTGAAGATGAGAAAAAACAGAGAGAAAGAGACAAATGGTTGCATTGATTGCGAATGTTTTTCTTACGATAAATACTTATCTTGTTGTATTAAGATTCTTCAATGTCTTTAAGAGAAACGGCTTTACGAGTTCTGTATACTTTATAGTTATACTAATTGAGAAAAAAACAGAAATCTGTATTACTTACATCTGTAAAATAGCAAGCACCTGTGTCTTGTCAAATTCATTTCCTCCCACGTTATGAAACAAAGAAAATGTCATCGATTTCGTCTTTTTATCTTCAACTGAAAACCACTAACTGGACGAGAAGTTGGTGAGCCATAGAATACGACAACATGTTCTTGTATGAACATTTTTCGGCTAGATCTGGCTGATATTTTTCCAATTTATCCGATAAAAATCTATGATAGCCGAAGATCTGGCCAAGATAATTAGTAAGTTTAATAAAAGTGACCGTTTTATTCTCATTAATAATTTGTTTTGGGGTCTTAGTTATGTTATTTGATAAGTGGGCTTTAAATGAGTATATGTAGTGAGAACCCCAAGGTCAACATAGCTATGGTACAGGGCCGAATGGAACAGGGTGTACAAGGTATCCCAAGGAAATAGCCTGTCATCTTATATTAACGAAATAAACCCTACCTTGGACAATGGCAACTTGGTACCCTTCAAAGTACTCCCCTAGGGGGGTCACACACCGTTCCACTTCCACAAATCATTCTGCACAGTTCTCTTTCGGGATCACTATCAACTGCCTCGTCACGTTCCCCTTAACCTCATCTATGGTCTGAAAGCCAGAAGTCGTGATGAGCCAAATTTGGACTATAGGCAACTGACAGACCGGGGTGATGCGATATCTTGCCAAAAGTAAAACTTGCACGAGACGTGATGAATGACTCGCTCGGTCATTTTCAATGTGACGTTCACACACTACGCATGATCTCTCAATGCCGTCTCACTGCCGACTGAATAACTCGATGGGAGAGCATATGTTCCTGCATGTGAAGTAAGGTATCATCCGATTGTTTGGCAAATTACACCAAGGCCGCGCAAACGGGTTTCAACATATAAAACATGGTTGCATACTTCCCGGACAGAGCTCCTATCGAATCCAAACTTTCAAATATGGAAAGCTCATCAATGATAATAACCAAAATCGTCGTTGGATATATTTTCTTTTCGAATCGTTGTGATCTACGTGTATTCCTATCGTCCCAAACTTGATTACATCGACTCGTGCAAAACACCCTCCGCAGAGCGATACTTAGTGAGCTTATCACGTAATCCATTACTAGTCAGTAGTGAAGTGAGATCGAACTTCACTGGCTATTTTAATATTTTGTCCATGTGCCTGACCTTTTATACAACAGGCCAGTATCAGTTGACTTTATGAAAAATTGATTTTAAGTTTGAAAAGATGGAACTTGATGGAGTTGAATATTGAAAGCAAATTGATTTAATCTGACATACAAAGCAATCAATTAATCTGAAATTTAAATACAACAAAGCAGAAGATCAATTATTGAATTTATAAAAGTTTAAAATAGGCAATTCATCAGGATGGAACATGAAGTAATATGACCAATGAGAGAAGATTGGTTTAAACTGACATTTAAATCAATCAATCAGAAATTTAAATTTTCGTGCTGATCAAAATCGAAACTTGATTCTTGTTATTGGCATTAACAGACGTTGTCCTCGGAACAGAAAATCGATTTAAACTGATCTTGAAAGAAAGAAATCAGAAATTGAAATCCAACGTAGAACAAAAGAGTATCAATTACATTTCTAAAAGTGATTCATAGTTTGAAATGAGTTGATCATTAGGATGGACCATGAAATAATCGACCAATGAGAGAAAATTCACATATAAACTGACATAGATGGAAATCAATCAATCTGAAATGTAAATACAACATAGAACAAAAGAATTAAGTTTATAAAAGTAATCCTAAGTTTGAAATAGGTAATTCAACATAGAAAGAAAAATTAAATTGTCATGCTTATCAACATCGAAAGATGATTCCTTTTATTGGCATTAACACACGTTATCTTGAGATCAGAAGAACTGATTAATGGTTGACAAGTTTTGGTTAGATTGCTTTCTGGCACGAAAGAAAACGAAAAGGCCCCTTGACAGAATTCAAGACGTCAAATCGAGACATTTGATTGGTTGATCGATCTGGTAAATTGTCGAGACGATCAGCGTCAGACGAAAGTTTCAATTTCTAATTAACTCACTTGGCCGCCCCCACCCCTCATTTAATACCAACGATCGACGTGGTGTGATAAAATCTTATCGGCCAACAGAGGCACACACGCATTTACTCTAATACACATACACACATACTCATACTCTTATTAACGCTCACACGCACATCTACTCTCACATACATACGACAACTAAATTGAATCGTCAGTGTCATCCATTCTATTTGTCATATCCTTTCAAGACGTGGACGACGACCATGGCTCTCCGCAAATATGTAAACTTCGCATTGCCATGATTGTTCTTGGGAGGAATAGTGGAGTGGTCTCCCTTTGGTTATTCATGGTTTGAATTCAGAAGTAGAAACACATAAGAATAAAATAAAATAATTAATGTGCAGGTAACGTATAGTTCTTGCTTTGATTCATATTAATGCAATCTGTATATTTCAAAGGGAATGTCTTACCACTGGTGTGTTGTTTTGGGATATAATAACGATCATTCTTTCTTTCTTGCTCTTAATAGTTTTGCCATCGTTCAATTCACCAAATCCCACACCATGCATCTTGGGGATCAATCTCTTAACTATGTTCGTTGAAAACACAATGAGAACTAATCATCACTGCTAATGTTCAGAGGAAACTCATGCTAAACTAGAGTTTGCATTTCATGAAGGAACTACAAGTGTGATTTTGCCGCAGTTAATCCCTGAAAAGAATTAATGAAAGCACACAAAATATTTGCGAAAAAAATCTTACAACCGTCACAAGGGAAGTAACCGAAGTATTATAGTTACATTGTAAATAGAACCCCCCGATAAAACTCAAAAACATTACCTTTTCAAAACTGTATGTAAGCGCAATACGCAGCATTTAACGTGCATCAACTAGCGTTATCATTGTGTTGATACTTCGAAATCTGTACAAGGAGAAGCAGAATGAACATAAATAAATACAGAATATTTATATAGAAGAGAAAGAGTGTGCTTGACTGTACGCAATCACACTAATAAAATGTAGATAATAAAGTTACGAAAAGACAGATCTTTAGAGCTTTTCCCCAAAATATCTAAAACTTACTTGAAGGAAATCCATAAAACATCCTCGGGCTTTTCTTCTGGCTTCATGCCTTTAGCCAGATTGAAGATAAAATAGCCACATCAAATGTTTGGAGAGAATACACATTAAATAAAACGTAGATAACAGACTTGTGAAAAGACAGAAGAAAATAATTGTCAGCTTATTTTTATTTTCCTTTCACTCTGCTTTTCTGACTTTAGGCATTTGTTTTTACATTGAAAATGTACACACTTCAGAAATGTCTCCAAAATATTTCAAACTTGGAATTATTATTTAAAACAAAATATATTCATTGTTTTAGTAAAACACTTTCGGGCTGTTCTGCTAAGTTGATGTTATTAGCGAACTCAAGATGAAATCACAACAGGTTTAGAGGGGAGTTCCCTTTAAACAATAAATAAAAAGTAGATAAAAAGAATTATGGAGAGACAGAACAAAAGAGGTTTCAGCTTGTATATCCTTGCTTTTCTTACTTTAGACATATTTTGCATTGAAATCACAGAAAGTGTTTCAAGCAAAACTTATGTACAGGGTTCAAACCTTTTGGCCTTATCCAAATATTTCAAACTTATAATTAAACAATAATCACAGCAAAGGTTTAGAGGGAACTCACACCAAATAGAATGTTGATAACAGTGACAAGAGAAAGATAATGTTCAACTTGTTTATAGAGGATTGGCCGAAAGATCCTCTACCGTAATATTATTTTATTAACACAATTATATTTCAACTAAATGAGGTGTACATCAAGTAAATTGATTATCAACCTGAATCAAATGTTCAAAACTGACTTTCTTTCTCCTCCTGAACAGAGATGACATCTCTTAGACAGACTGGCGAATTCTTCTTCTCCACTGATGATGATTTTTCAAAATGTCCAATTTTCTGTTGTTCTTTCCTCCAATTTGGGAAGCCTTTTTGGGCTTTGTCTTGTAAATTCTCTCTTCGATCATCCCCAAACCGCAACGTCACCTGTCGTTAGAGTTAAGGTTCAAATGTACATGGAATTTGAAATATAATATTACGAAAAGAAACGTTTGGCACACCCTGTACTTTTTCCTAGCTTTCTGTCTTTCTGGCTCGACGCATGTTTTACATGGTTTTACAAGTGTTTATCGAAAGACATACGTACACACTTCAGACTTTTCGAGCTTATTTCCACAATTATTCTCGAAGGAAAATATATCCATTCTCCATTAAAACATATTTGGGCTTTTCTCTATTTTCTTTTATTAGATGAAGTGTTATAAATCATTATTATTTAAACCTTTTATG
Organism: Architeuthis dux; assembly: GCA_006491835.1. Taxonomy (NCBI): domain Eukaryota; kingdom Metazoa; phylum Mollusca; class Cephalopoda; order Oegopsida; family Architeuthidae; genus Architeuthis; species Architeuthis dux. The sequence goes on along the minus strand of VCCN01000785.1, from coordinate 95,749 downwards.
ACTGTTTTTTGCCTTCATCTTTCTTTTGTGACTTTGGGTACTTCTTTACATGGAATGCATAGTATGTACACCATTCAGACTTTTCGAACGTATTCCCCGAATTGTTTAAAACTATTAATAAGTAATAAAAGCCGGTATCATGACTGGAATAGTTACGTATTTCCACCGATGTCAGGAGTTAGTGTTCGATAACATGTACAGGCCTGGCTTTCGTTTGTGGATATTCTTGGCAGGCGGGCGGGAAGGCGGGCGGGCAGG
>VCCN01000784.1:2652906-2663443 GCA_006491835.1 Architeuthis dux | reverse complement strand
ATATATATATAGTTATTTAATCTGTAGATAAAGGCCCATTCAGATTTTCCTATATATTGTTTAGAGTAACATGCGGTAGATAATGTTTTTGTTCGTGCAATCAGACTCGTGATAAATTTTGTTTTCTTAGTTATGGAATTGGTGAATGTGTTTGCGAATGTAAGTTTTTTGCAGCATAAACTATTTTTCCTATTACATGGTTGGCAAAATTTAACTGTTTTTGTAAAAAGTATGTGTGTATAGCTTTGTTATTTATTATGTTATTGCTACTAGTTTCTAGTTTTAGAATGTCCCAGCGGTCCTTGATTATTTGAGTTAGTGGGGGAGAGTGTCATTAAATGTTGTTATGAGAGGGATGCGATTTGATTTTTCTTTTGTTGTTGATTTCAAGGTATCTTCTCTTGGGGTAGTAATGACTTTGTTTATCTGTTTTTGATTCAATCATGACTGTAGCCTTTATCTATAAATTGATGTTTAAGTTTGTCACTATGTTTATTAGATTCTTCATTATCTGAACAGATCCTTCTTAATCTTAGTGCTTGTGAGTAAGGTAGGTTTTCTTTGAGGTGTTTGGGGTGAGAGGATTCAAAGTGGAGATAGTTGTGGGGGTCAATGGCTTTAGTATAAAGTGTTGTTTGTAATTGTCTATTTCCATCAATGTATATTAATGTGTCCAAGAATGCAATTGATAGTGTAGATGTTATATGTTTAAATGTTATATGAGTCATGTTTCATGTTTAAGTTGCATAGGAATACGTTAAGTCTTAATTCACCCCATGTATATATAAAGAATATATCATCTATAAATCTAGTATATAATAAGCAGTCATCATTAATCTCCGGGTATATGTAGGTTTCTTCAAATTTTCCCATATAGATAGTAGCGTATGATGGGGATACGACAGTGCCCATAGCACAACCTTTGACCCGGAGAAAATGTCTCCCATTGAATTCATAGCTATTGAGAGTTAATATGTTTCATTAATGTTATTAATACTTCTGTACTTGGTTCTTTTCGCATTCTTTTTAAGACTGATATACCTTCGTCATGTTTAATGTTCGAGTATAGTGATCTAACATCCACTGTGACTAAAATTGCATTTTTTTTCCAATACTTGTATTTCATGGTCTGGCCGTTAATAATCCGACCTAGCCATTCTTCCAGGAAATGGTACTACTGTATTGTTGGCTGCCTGCTTTTTGGGAATCCCCTTCCTCTCCGTCTGACCAATGGTGTGTGGTGTTGTTATTGTTTGTTTTTGTTTTTTTTTGGGGGGGGGAGGTTTCTCTCCAAATTGGGCTTGGGTAGATTGCTTACGCGTACATACTCATGCCTATACTCGTTTACATACGTATTCGTACGAGCCCTCGCTTACATACGTGCACGACAGCACAGTACTACCATTCCCCTGAAGAATGGCTAGGTCGGATTTTCAACGGACAGACCATGAAATACAAGTATTGGTAAAAGATCTGAGTTTTCTTTCTCTTTATATTACTAACATACGCTCTTGCGTTTGCCCTTCTCCATATTTGTTTTTAATGCGTGCATGATTCGGTGAAAATTGCTGTTTTTGTTTCTTGAATATCATAACAATGTTAATATATTCATCTTTTTTCCTATACAAAACATCCATTGAAAGATTCTCTTCTTTTCCAGATCGTCTTGTCTCCATTCTATCGCAATTAACACCCATTGTGCCGTCTCATGTCAGATGATCTAAATTCATTTCTCGCCAATCTTCCAAGAGACTCGCCAATTGTATTAATCAGGCGCTCGGTGTTCGCGAGATTTAGAGTAAAAGACGCAATTATCCGTTATTTAAATATGTCAGGCACAAAAGAAAAATAATTGTTCCTTCGTTTGTACAGTAAACAATTTTAATTTCTTGTTTCACAGACTGGTCAGATTGTGACAATGATAGACTGAAGAGGGGAAAATATCCTTATTAAAATGTCCGAGCGACATGAAAAAAATTCTTTGTTTGAATATCTTGTGAGTCTTTCACTTCCGATGAGTAATGAGAATTATTTAGTTTGTTTACTTAGCTGATATCAAAAGAAGGGACTATTATAATGCTCCCTTCTTTCTTTCTTTCTTTCTTTCTTTCTTTCTTTCTCATTCTTTCTTTCTCCAACCAATCTTGTTCTTCTTCATCTTTTCTGTTCTCTATCTTCTTTTTTACCTTCTCTCTTTCTATCCGATCTTCTTTCCAATTAATAAACTATGAAAATGAAAATTATTTTCAATTTCAGTGTTCTGGACGTTATAAATGTTAACTTCAAAACAAATCTTTTTCTTTTTTTAACCATAAAACTTTAAAATCAACGTTTTTATGAACGTAGTTCCGTCTTGTGTATGTGTTATGATGCACATGTTACGGCCGTTTAGGCCATTTTCAACATCTTAACTGTGTGAAGATCTCGCAAGTGTTTCTCTTTTCCTTTCCCCTTCTTTCTTTCTTTCTTTCTTTCATTCTCATTCTTTCTTTCTCCAATGAATCTTGTTCTTCTTCATCTTTTCTTTTCTCTATCTTCTTTTTTTACCCCCTCTCTTTCTATCCTCTCTTCTTTACTTTTCCTTTCCCCTTCTTTCTTCCTCTCTTCTTTCCTTTTCCCTTCCCCTTCTCTCTTTCTATCCTATTTTCTTTCCTTTTCCTTCCCCCTTCTTCTTTCTTACTCTCTTCTTTCCTTTTCCTTCCCCCTTCTTCTTCCTTACTCCCTTCTTTCCTTTTCCTTTCCCCTTCTTCTTTCTTAATCTCTTCTTTCCTTTTCCTTTCCCCTTCTTCTCCTTACTCTCTTACTTTAAACGTCTTTATTGATCCTTCTCTATTCCTCCTTCTCACTAAATATCATTTTATATTTCGCGTTTTCCTCAAAGAATTCATTATAAAAATACTAACAATAAACCCCTTCAATTCCCTCCCGACTGTTTGCCTTAGTGACAGACAATTTTTAAAGTTACATTGTTCCATATTAAGTTACTTGACCAAAGCCAAGAAGAAAATCTGGCTTCAAACAAACACAAATATTATTCCACGAATCATTCAGACTAGTATCTTCTTCTTTGTTGTTTTTATCTCAACGTTTTTGTCGATGTGTCCTTCGGCCTTCTTTTGAAAAACGTTGTAATATAAGCAACAAAGATGAGGATACTAACCTGAGTATTTCATGAAAGTCTAAGACAACAATAGTCTCGAATATCTTTTCTTTTGTAATTGTTGAATCTGCACTTCTTATAAAGGGATTTCAACTAATTATTATTATTGAATGTATCATCGAATAAAAATCGCTAATCAGACTAATATTCCCGGTTATCAACAATTAACACATAACTGGGCTTTGAATATATCTGCCCTGTCGGCTGGGGCCTAGAATACGCCGACTGCATCCCCTGGTAAGACCCCCCCCCCCAAAAAAAAAAAAACAGGCGCCACCTGGTTTTGCACCAAAGTCGCAAGACTCTATTTAAAATAAATAACCGTTTACCAAAGTCGCAAGACTCTAGTTAAGGAAAAATAACCTTTCACAAAAGTCGCAAGACACTAAAAAATAACCTTTAACCAAAGTCGCAAGACTCTATTTTAAACTTAAATGACCCATCAAGAGTTGATATGCCGCCAAACAAATCCCTCAATCATTAATTTGTCCACAATAATTCGTCTACATGAATTGTGTATTCAAAAAGAAACCAAATTCGGCACTAAATGACCCACCAATGGTCGCTGTGCCGTTAAACAAAACAATTAATCAATCAATCAATTGAAATATATCTTCTCTTGAATGGTTTACCTCGTGGCGAGATATTTGCGTATTTTCCAACCGCACCAGTGGCCAGTGTTCGAAACCAAGTAAAATCTGGGTTTTGGAATGTTGATTTTCAAGGCAGGCCTCCTCTACTTGAATATTTGCACATCACTATCTTCTTACTCTTCAATTATCCTATTTTGCCTTGTTCTGTACTAATCTAAGCTTATTAAATATCAATATCTCTTCTCTTCATAAACCTTTTTGCGTTGGTTGGCAATACAGTGTTTTTTAAAATTATAATACAAAACCAAATGTATTGTTGTAAAAAAGTAATTAAGATAAGCAATTCCATTTTAAACAATATTAATTATATTTCCGGTCAGTTTTTGACCATAACATTCACATTTAGATTAATCAAAGAGTGGTCACAAAAAGTAGGTGCTCTGGCAGGGAATTGAACTTCTATCGTTCGTTTTACACCTCCGAGTTTCAATCACTGTTTTGAGTGATGGAAAATCTAGAACTGTCATTCATTGACCAATAACGAGTTAAATGAGTGCGAACTATTTCATTTCCAAATGACATGCCACATCTTCACGACTAATTAAGCCATAATTAGCAAAGTTAACTAATTAAATGATCGCACTGAAAAGGCGGATTTTGGTTGAATTGGTTGATCGCCGGACCTGCACGGTAATCACGCCTACTGGATTTATACTTACAAAACTCGTTTCCAATCAGGCAGATGTTAAATAACCGTTGATAGCTGGCTTTCATTAATTAATTGAATTCTAATTACATTGTTCTCTTGCCATTAAGGAAGCACTCCATCCTTTGCAATGATGCGTGCAGAAAATTGCACCTGGTCTTCGCCTTGCCTTGATTACGTCATCAAAACAAGTGACAACTATCAATCGTGCTTGACACTACGAAAGGTCACCAAGGGCTTCTACTGACCCTACGTATATACCGTGGCGACGCCAGCGTATATACGTAGGGTCAGTAGAAGCCCTTGGTGACCTTTCGTTAGAGTCAAGTACGATTGATAGTTGTCACTTGCTTTCTTTGATGACGTAATCGAGGCAGGGCGAAGACCAATTTTCTGCGCGAACCAGCCCGGGCTAGGTTCGGCCAGAAAACTATGAGGACGGGCAAGTTTTATATAATAAATCGTTTATATAAGTAATAATAAGATTACATTTTGCGAGCCCGGGCAAGGTTCGGGCAAGGCTGCCGTGCGCCCGGGCTTGACCTGACCTGGAGCCGCCAGTGCGTATATATCGAGTATAGGGTTGCTATTTAGTCTTGACATAGTTTTGACACAACCAATTCTGGCAGTTGATGTAAAAATAAAATAATAATCACGGTTGTATTTTAGCGCCGATTGCATTGGAACCGGGTATACGTAGGCAAGGCTCCGGTCTTTCTTGTCGCTGCTCACTGACTTTAGAGTTACGAAACCACTCCCCCATTTATTTTTGTCATTTTCTGTATTAACAAACTAAATATTTCTGGTGGCAGAGGAAAATGTGATGCCTGAATTTTGCAATTATTTATGTAAAAATATTTTCTGCGAGATTCGGCACTCAGTCTGTATGTTGTGCATTGAGAATCAGGAAGAAAGAGATCGAGCGCCATCAAGTCTTTTTAATACTCTAGTGCTCTTCTCCGTATTGTTTCCGATTTCTTGCTGTTGTTTTGCAGCGGAGTTGTCCCCCGTGATTAAGGGTTGGTTCCCTGATCCCACACACGGCCTCGTAACAACGGCCAATGAGTGACCAGCAATTAATCACGTGACAGGCGCGAGATTTGAAGCAGCCTCCTTTTTTTCTCCAATCTTCGAAACGGACGGACGTGTTTTTCACGGCTCTGTTGCCAACCTGAATTCTGCCCGTCCGACACTGTTACGAGGCCGTGTTTGGGATCAGGGAACCAACCCTTAATCACGGGGGACAACTCCGCTACAGTTTGAATAGTTTCAATTCTTCCTTCGAATTCCACTTTTCTTCTTTGGGTCTCTTCCAAGTTCTCTAATAATGCTGGGAATAATCGTCACCATCATATTCCATAGTCTTTTCGTTCTCTGGCAAGGTCCAGATGGTTATCCACACTTTGCTCATTTTCTGTTTCATTCTGTGATCTGCTGACAGATTATTTTCTGGTTTTTTTACGATGACTAGATCTGGTCTTTTGGTCTGGATTTGAAAATCCGTTTGAATTTCAAAGTCCCAAATAATTTCATTCCTTCTATTCATTAGGACAGTTTCTGGTTTGCGCATATACAATTGGCCTGCAATATTAAACCCCAGTTCTTTGCACAATTCCGAGATGATCACTGTTTTTATCAAGTCATGTCTATTTTTGTACTCCTTTTGAAGTAATTTTCTGCATTCACATATACTAGCTGAAAACTCGCCCTACGGAAGGCCTAAATGGGGCCTTTGACCCTAATAATAGATCAAAACTGGGGTACATCAGTTCTATACCTCTGGTTACAATTGTGTCGAAAACGTGACGGTTCAGAGATAGAAACGGCTGCGTGTCGCTTGCATTTGCGTCGGCGAAGGACCCGGATGTGCCTTTAGACCAAAACCAGACACAGTACATCCGGGAGTCTTTCACCTGCTGTTCTGGAGAAGCGACGGTCGAACGGAGTTGTTGCGTTTGGGACTTGTACAACGGGGTTGTCAGTTCGAGGAACGAGTGTTGATCTAGGCGAACCGGTGACTGTCTAGGAGGTGTCCCGTTCGAGTTTTCGTTCCGGCGTTTGAGTATTTGAGCTATCCAGTGACTGTTCGCACCGAACTGTGTCGGTGTTTCCCACCCCCTCTTTGCGCAACTATTAACGTGCACCTTAAACCTACAACAATGAACCAGTTCGGCTACAAAGAGGTCACATACAGAATCAGATGTTTATATTATATAGATAGATACATGGAAATCAGATCATTATTATCGGGGAGAGTGCGAACGCAGAACCCAATTTAAAAAAAAGAAATGTTCAAATACTAATATGTGAAAAACATGCTCCGGGGTCACGTTAGTAACCACAGAAAATTTGGTGGCCATAGTTCTAGCCGTCCTTGAGTTAGGCGATGACAAACAGACGGACGAATATTTGCTAGATTGCAGTAAGAAGATTGACGGCTTGTCTCCGCGAAGACGATGTTTAATATTCTGTTGTATCTTGTCTACCTTAGCCTTAATAGAGTTTGAGTATTAAGATTATTGCTATTTGCATCAACACAAAATAACTAATGTAACAAAGACGATAATCATATTCGGAAAAAAACAACCCCCTGCACAGGATTCAAGTGGATAGACGAATGACTTGGGACCTTTTCCTATAACAGAATTAATATTTTAGGCTTTTGTGAAAACGAAACGCAATTACTATTTTGTTTCATATTAAAGAGACAAAAACTCCCAGTAGGAGTTTAAGGGCCGAGTGTTTCCAGACGCCATTTAGTCACATTATTATCTTCTCATTACTCGGCAAACAATACATATTTGGGGCGACTCAGTTTCTACTTTTACTGGCTCTACGTTTAATCGTTTACTTTAAGGCGAGCGAAAGGACGCAAATGAGGGAAAGGGGCAGGAAGAAGGGATTTTACAGAGGCCGGCAAAAGAGGAGGCAGCAGATTGGACGCAACTCTTAAACTTCTGTTCACGTTTTTTGTTCTATTCCTCTGCCTTCACCTCCTAAGACCTTGCCTCTCATCCCATCTCTCTTTCTCGTTTTCCTATCTTTGTATATCCTATTTCTTATAGAAATATAGCTAACAAAAATAGCTATTAAGAAACATTTAAAAATACGTTTTAAAAATAGCTATTGAGAAACATTTAAAAATACGTTTTAAAATTAGCTATTGAGAAACATTTAAAAATACCTTTTTAAAATAGCTATTAAGAAACATTTAAAAATACGTGTTCCGGTCGATTGGTTTATATCTTATTTTATGTTTTCCTGGAGTTGACTTGATTTTCACCCGTAGCATGGACAACAAGAACAACAAGAACTAACCTCACCTAAGGGGAGTAAACTCTTCACTGTCTTCGCGACTTCTGGGGGTTTGACAGACCTGGGTCATTGTGAATGCGACGGTCACACAGAGTATAAATTCACTCAATGGCGTCGCACGCGAAGTTAAGCCAAACCGATATATAAAATTAACATTTCCCTACCGTGATTTGAAATCACGACCAAGTGATTGCTAGGCGACTGTCTTACGAACTGAGCTAAACTGACACTTCTTATAAGTTTGCGAATTTATTTATTTATTTATTATACAATACAAAAGTCTCAGTAATCATCTTCAGTCGAAATAGAAGTAGAAGTGGAGTTTGACCCTGTAGCAACCCGGCGTGTCTTTCTTTATTTTTTGTAGTTCTTCTTCCTCTTGTTTTACGCAGTCGTTTTTGTCAAACTCCAGGAGAAGTCAGAGTTGACTTTACTTTCCTATGTAACAAGAACAATCCTCACCAAAAATAGGGGAGTAAACTGATATGTAAAATCCCCATTCCCCTATCGTGATTTGGACTCATGACCTAGTGATCGCTGGCCTGGTGTGTTACCACCTGTGCTAAACAGACAAGTACTGCATACCTCTAAAATCTATAGTAGAATTACGCAAAGACGTAGAAGTAGGAGCAGAGTTTAACTCTGGAGCAGCCAGGCTTGTTTCTCGTATGCTTTTTAGAGTTTCATGACTCTATTTCTATTTTCTTCTTCTTCTTCTTCTTCTTCTTCTTCTTTTTCTTCTTCTTCTTCTTCTTCTTCTTCTTCTTTTTAGTAGTAGTAGTATTTTGTACTTATTCTTGTTGTTTTGTACTAACTGAATTTTGACCCAGTGTACTAACTGGTGGCTTTCACTGGAGATTAAGTGACAACAAGTTTCCTCAATACTCCAACATTCTCATCAGTATTCTAGCTGATTTTATTGATGCTGTTTTCTGGATGGTTTCAATTCTTTAACGGATTCCCAACCCTTCTCATTGTTTTGATTGTTCCAAGCGAGCCAATAACAATGGGTACAACTCTCACCTTCATATTCCACAAGTTTTCATTTCTCTGACAAAACCAAGATATTCCCACAATGTTTTTTCATTATTATTATTAGGGGAGTAAACTCAGTGAAGTGTTGCCTCGATATAGAATTAACATTTCCCTATTGTGATTTGAAATCACGACACAGTGATCGGTAGGCAGGCCTCTTACCGACTGAGCCAAAGTATCGAGTCTTACATATCTACGAAAATGTATATACAATACAAAACTTGCAGTAATCATCTTCAGTCGGAATATATTCTATTACATTAATATTCCATTGGATATAATTGCATTATTCGTTTTAATGCATATTTATCGCCTTCATTTCCAGGGATGAGTTGGTAAAATGGTAATGAAGACGGCATCAGAGACATGATGATAGGGTGGGTTTTAGCTAGTCAATTATAAAACGATTCAGAATTATGATAGAGGAGATGAGGGCGACTGTAAGTTCAACTGGTAATATTTACAACAGTGATAGGATCAGTAGTATTTTTGTGTAATGATGATAGGGTTAGGAATGATTATAATAGTAATAAGTACGTGTTCTGTCCCGAAAGTATCCAGCTATTTAATATTAACGAATAATAGCCTATTTAGGACAATGGGCCTCTTCAGAGTACCCCCTTGGGACCTCATACATTTATCCCGGTGTCTATTCCACTTTTCAAAGCAGGTTACAAAGCCCCATTTCGAGATCGCCATCACCAGCCTCCTCGTGTTCTCCTTAATCTCGTCCACGGTAGGAAATCTCCTCCATTTTAACGGCAATTTTAGCTTTGGGAAAAGCCAGAAATTACAGGGAACCAACTCTGGACTGTTGTTTCGCTCGGTCATTGTGAATGCGACGGTCACGCAGAGTATAAACTCACTCAATGGTCGTCTCACGCGAGATTGTATGTTCACGCATGCGCAGTGAGGTCCCCATCCGGTTGGTTGCTAGGTTATGCCGAGGTTGCGACCGGTTCTCGAGATATTCAAAAGGTTTGAGCTCAACAGCAATGGTATGCAAGACGTTACGATACGTAACGTCTTGCTTTACGGCAGGTGCTTTTACTCACATGTCGGTGGTAATTTTGTTGATGGGAATGGTTACAGTGATATTAGTGACGTCGGTGGTACTCACAGCGGGAACATTTGAAGAAGAAGAAGAAGAAGAAGAAGAAGAAGAAGAAGAAGCGATGGTGGGAATGGTCAGTTTTAGCTGTGACGACAGTAGTAGAACCAATGGTCACTCGGTCGGAAGACGCTGTCAGAAGCAGCACAAACAATGGGGGGGGGCATTGGTGGAAGGAGGATGGAGAGGCGGGCGATTAACGCGGCAGTAAATGCACCGTCAGTGAATACCTCCCCAATGAAGTTATCTGGGTCGTGCCTGGCGGTCCTCTTGCCCATCTGCCATGCACCTCTCTCTCCCCTAGCCTGCCTAAATACTGCATCCACACCCTCGGGCCGAACGGGCACAAATCGGAAGTCAATGTATGCCTAATGGTGCGAACACAAACCTATTATCTGCAACAACGCTGCACAATCAAGTGGGCGCGACCCAACGACCTACGCTTCTTTCGAAACGGTACGGACAAGTAATAAGAATCACAAAGGCGAATGGCAAGACAGATGCACGGAATCGTAGGCACATGGATATATGTACGTGTACATATAGATAAACATGTAAGCTTTTGTGTGTTTATTTATATACTAGTTTACCCGTGCCGTCAAAAATGACGGCATATA